>JAPDDL010000766.1:0-72442 GCA_027422435.1 Schizopygopsis pylzovi | reverse complement strand
TTTGCTTGGAGGTCCAGGACATACTGAATTTAGCTACGGCTGTTTGATGGCCCCTCCTCTCAAGACTCCTTAATGACGTCAAGCACCCCCCGGGGCTGGCGGCTGTACAGGAGCTCGAATGGGGAAAACCCAGTGGAGGCTTGTGGGACCTCCCGCACCGCGAACAACAGGGGCTCGAGCCATTTGTCCCATTTTTTGGCGTCTTCTTTTACGAACTTACGAACCATGCTTTTCAACGTGCGATTAAATCGTTCGACCAAGCCGTCCGTTTGTGGGTGATAGACGCTGGTGCGAATCGATTTAATGCCCAATAGCTCGTACAGTTCCTTTAGCGTGCGTGACATAAACGCCGTGCCCTGATCCGTGAGAATCTCTTTCGGATTCCCACTCTGGAGATGATTCGAAATAGTGCCTCTGCCACGCTCTTCGCCGAGATGGAGCGCAGGGGCACTGCTTCCGGATATCGCGTTGCATAATCCATGAGAACTAAGGCAAAGCGGTATCCCCGTGCAGAACGCTCTAATGGCCCGATGAGAGGTCCATGTCAATTCTCTCGAAGGGGACCTCCATCAGGGGTAATGGGCGCAAGGGCGCTTTGGCTGTGGCCGGCGGATTTACCAGCTGACATTCCCGACACGCCGCACACCACCGGCGGACGTTCTCGTGAATGCCCGACCAAAAGGATCGGGCCATGATGCGTTCGCGTGTCTTTGCCTCCCCCAAGTGGCCTGCCATGGGAGTACAGTGCGCCGCCTGGAAAATCATTTTTCTTGACTACCTCGGTGACTTCAGCCCGGGTGATGGACGAGGCCACCTCCGAGCCCCCAGCCTCTGCTTCCTCAATGGACGTGACGGCAGGATTGAGGAGATCCTCGAAGTATTCCTTCCACCGTCCGAAGACATCCCCAGTTGAGGTCAACAGCCGCCCACCTCCACTGTAAACAGCATTGTTGGGGCACTGCTTCCCCCTCCTGAGGCGCCGGACGGTTTTCCAGAATCTCTTCGAGGCCAGCCGGTAGTCCTTCTCCATGGCCTCACCGAACTCCTCCCAGGCCCGAGTTTTTGCCTCCACAACCACCCGGGCTGCACTCCGCTTAGCCTGCCGGTACCCGTCAGCTGCCTCAGGAGTCCCACAAGCCAACCAGGCCCGATAGGACTCCTTCTTCAGCTTGACGGCATTCCCTTACTTCCGGTGTCCACCACCGGGTTCGGGGATTGCCACCTCGACAGGCACCGGAGACCTTACGGCCACAGCTCAGAGAGGCCGCGTCGACAATGGAGGTGGAGAACATGGTCCACTTTGACTCAATATCTCCAACCTCCCTCGGGATCCGGTCGAAGCTCCGCCGGAGGTGGGAGTTGAAGATCTCTCTGACAGGGGATTCGGCCAAACGTTCCCAGCAGACCCTTACAGTACGCTTGGGTCTGCCGAGTCTGTCCAGCTTCCTCCCCCGCCATCGGATCCAACTCACCACCAGGTGGTGATAAGTTGACAGCTCCGCCCCTCTCTTTACCCGAGTGTCCAAGACATACGGCCGAAGGTCAGATGAAACGACCACAAAGTCGATGTCCTGATGCCACGTGCACTGGTGGACACCCTTATGCTTAAACATGGTGTTTGTTATGGACAAACTGTAACTAGCACAAAAGTCCAATAACTGAACACCGCTCAGGTTCAGATCAGGGGGGCCGTTCCTCCCAATCACGCCCCTCCAGGTGTCACTGTCGCTGCCCACGTGGGCGTTGAAGTCCCCCAGTAGAACGATGGAGTCCCCAGTTGGAGCACTTTCCAGCACCCCTCCCAGAGACACCAAGAAGGCCGGGTACTCAACACTGCCGTTTGGGACGTAGGCACACACGACAGTGAGAGACCTATCCCCGACCCGTAGGCACAGGGAAATTACCCTCTTGTTCACCGGGGTAAACTCCAACACATGGCGGCTGAGCTGGGGGGCTATAAGCAAACCCATACCAGCCCGCCGCCTCTCACCATGGGCAACTCCAGAGTGGTGAAGAGTCCATCCTCTCTCAAGGAGTGTGGTTCCAGAACCCCAGCCGTGCGTGGAGGTGATCCCGACTATCTCTAGTTGGGACCTCTCAACCTCACGCACAATCTCAGGCTCCATCCCCGCCAGCGAGGTGACGTTCCACGTCCCTAGAGCTAGTTTCCGTGTCCAGGGATCGGGTTGTCTAGGCCCCCGCCTTCGACTGCCGCCCGATCCTCTAAGCAACGGCCCCTTACGGTCCCTCCTGCAGGTGGTGAGCCCATGGGAAGGGAAGGGAACATGAATTATTTTAATTAATATAGTTAATGCTAATAACTGAAACCTTATTGAAAGTATAATGTTAAAAGCTAAAACCTTATTGAAAAGTTTTATATATTGTTATTTGTGTGTGTGTGTGTGTGTGTGTGAGAGAGAGAGAGAGAGAGAGAGAGAGGGTAGAATTAACCTTCATGTTAATTAATATAGTTAATGCTAATAACTGAAACTTTATTGAAAGTGTTACCAAAGTTTTACATTTTGTTGTGTGTGTGTGTGTGTGTGTGTGTGTAGGTGTGTGTGTGTGTGTGTGTGTGTGTGTGTGTGTGTGTGTGTTGGTTTTGGTGGATTACAAGGACATTTCACCAGTTTACATACCAACATTATAAGGACATTTGGGATTATGGGGACAGAGGACATGTCCTCGTAATTCAAGCAATGTAGATTCATCTATTTGAGCCTCAGGAACAATCTCCTGCTTTTTTTGTGAATGTCCTTCTATAAGTGGGTGAACCAGTTTTCTGGTGTTTTCGAGTGTGTGGCATTCTGCCTCTATCGGCAGGATCTGTTACTGATGATTTATACACATTACCGAACTAAATGGGCGGAGACTCCTCGGAAAACGCGGGCTGCCTTTTGATTGGCTATTCACGCTCATGCGCTGTGGAGGCGGGGTCTTTCCGGAAGCACGCAATCTCAAAATGGAGGAGTGATACAGCAACGGCCATTTAGGTAAGTAAATAAAGTATAAAGATTTATATATTAATTCATACAAATTAGTCTTGTCTATATGGCTTATTTTCTGTGGATTGTATTCTTCTGGCAGTCGCTAAAAGATATATTCACGCAGTCATAATCCGTATATGCGATATATGAAGCTCGAAGATAGGCCGCGATTGAATAATACATGTAACGTTAACGTTATGTAACGAATTAACGTTGCTTATGACAGATTAGCAATATTAAACGTATGTCAGAAGTTTTGGAAGAACTGTCAGACATAAAGACACTAAATGCCTTGAATTCGCGTTGTGACTGAGAGCAATAATCATATTGTTTACTGAAATGGCTTCATTGGTTAAAAAAAAAAGACAGTAAAGAGAACTAGATAAAGAAGTTTGTGAACAAACTTCGAAGTTGGCTTGGGAAAGTCTGACGTATTATAGACTTAGTTTTAAAAGCTAGCAGTTTGAAGTACGAAGTTTACATAAAAAAGATAGATAGATAGATAGATAGATAGATAGATAGATAGATAGATAGATAGATAGATAGATAGATAGATAGATAGATAGATAGATAGAGTCAGTAGATAGATAGATAGATAGATAGATAGATAGATAGATAGATAGATAGATAGATAGATAGATAGATAGATAGATAGATAGAGTCAGTAGATAGATAGATAGATAGATAGATAGATAGATAGATAGATAGATAGATAAAGTCAGTAGATAGATGCATGTTGCTAGCATGATTAGCATGTTGGTAGCATGTTGTTAGCATAATTAGCATGTCTGCAAGCATGTCGCTAGCATGATTTTAGCATGATTAGCATGTTGCTAGCGTGATTAGCATGTTGCTAGCATGTTACTAGCATGTCGCTGGCATGATTTTAACATGATTAGCATTTTGCTAGCATGATTAGCATTTTGCTAACATGTTGTTAACATGATAAGCATGTTGCTAGCATGTCGTTACCATGATTTTAGCATGATTAGCATGTTGCTAGCATGTTGCTAGCATGTTGCTAGCGTGATTAGCATGTTGCTAGCGTGATTAGCATGTTGCTAGCATTTTTCTAGCATGATTAGCATGTTGCTAGCATGATTTTAGCATGTTGCTAGCATGTTGCTAGCATGATTAGCATGTTGTTAGCATGTTGCTAGCGTGATTAGCATTTTGCTAGCATGTTGCTAGCGTGATTAGCATGTTTCTAGCATGTTGCTAGCATGATTAGCATGTGGCTAGCATGTTGCTAGCATGATTTTAGCGTGATTAGCATGATGCTAGCGTGATTATCATGTTGCTACCATGTTGCTAGCATGATTAGCATGTTGTTAGCATGTTGCTAGCATGTTGCTAGCGTGATTAGCATGTTGCTAGCATGATTTTAGCATGATTAGCATGTTGCTAGCATGTTGCTAGCATGATTAGCATGTTGCTAGCATGTTGCTAGCGTGATTAGCATGTTGCTAGCATGTTGCTAGCATGTTGCTAGCATGATTTTAGCATTATTAGCATGTTGCTAGCATGTTGCTAGCGTGATTAGCATGTTGCTAGCTTGTTTTTAGCATGATTAGCATTTTGTTAGCATGTTGCTAGCATGTTGCTAGCGTGATTAGCATGTTGCTAGCATGATTTTAGCATGATTAGCATGTTGCTAGCATGTTGCTAGCGTGATTATCATGTTGCTAGCATGTTGCTAGCATGATTAGCATGTTGGTAGCATGTTGCTAGCATGATTTTAGCATGATTAGCATGTTGCTAGCATGATTTTAGCATTATTAGCATGTTTCTAGCATGTTGCTAGCGTGATTAGCATGTTGCTAGCATGTTGCTAGCATGATTTTAGCATGATTAGCATGTTGCTAGCATGTTGCTAGCGTGATTAGCATGTTGCTAGCATGTTGCTAGCATGATTTTAGCATTATTAGCATGTTGCTAGCATGTTGCTAGCATGTTTTTAGCATGATTAGCATGTTACTAGCATGTTGCTAGCGTGATTAGCATGTTGCTAGCATGATTTTAGCGTGATTAGCATGTTGCTAGCATGTTGCTAGCGTGATTAGCATGTTGCTAGCATGTTGCTAGCATGATTTTAGCATGATTAGCATGTTGCTAGCGTGATTAGCATGTTGCTAGCATGTTGCTAGCATGATTTTAGCATGATTAGCATGTTGCTAGCATGTTGCTAGCGTGATTAGCATTTTGCTAGCATGTTTTTAGCATGATTAGCATGTTGCTAGCATGTTTGCTAGCGTGATTAGCATGTTGCTAGCATGATTTTAGCATGATTAGCATGTTGCTAGCATGTTGCTAGCGTGATTAGCATGTTGCTAGCATGTTGCTAGCATGATTAGCATGTTGCTAGCATGTTGCTAGCATGATTAGCATGTTGCTAGCATGTTGCTAGCATGATTTTAGCATGATTAACATGTTGCTAGCATGTTGCTAGCGTGATTAGCATGTTGCTAGCATGTTTTTAGCATGATTAGCATGTTGCTAGCATGTTGCTAGCAAGATTAGCATGTTGCTAGCATGATTTTAACATGATTAGCATGTTGCTAGCATGATTTTAGCATGATTAGCATGTTGCTAGCATGTTGCTAGCATGTTTTTAGCATGATTAGCATGTTGCTAGCATTTTGCTAGCATGATTTTAGCATGATTAGCATGTTGCTAACATGATTTTAGCATGATTAGCATGTTGCTAGCATGATTAGCATGTTGCTAGCATGATTTTAGCATGATTAGCATATTGCTAGCATTTTGCTGCCGTGATTTTAGCATGATTAGCATGTTGCTAGCATGATTTTAACATGATTAGCATGTTGCTAGCATGTTTTTAGCATTATTAGCATGTTGCTAGCATGTTGTTAGCATGTTGCTAGCACAATTAGCATGTTGCTAGCATGATTTTAGCATGATTAGCATGTTGCTAGCATGTTGCCAGCATGATTAGCAAGTGACTAGCATGTTGCTAGCATAGATAGATAGATAGATAGATAGATAGATAGATAGATAGATAGATAGATAGATAGATAGATAGATAGATAGATAGATAGATAGATAGATAGATAGATAGAGTCAGTAGATAGATAGATAGATAGATAGATAGATAGATAGATAGATAGATAGATAGATAGATAGATAGATAGATAGATAGATAGATAGATAGATAGATAGATAGATAGAGTCAGTAGATAGATAGATAGATAGATAGATAGAGTCAGTAGATAGATAGATAGATAGATAGATAGATAGATAGATAGATAGATAGATAGATAGATAGATAGATAGATAGATAGATAGATAGATAGATAGATAGATAGAGTCAGTAGATAGATAGATAGATAGATAGAGTCAGTAGATAGATAGACAGATAGATAGATAGATAGATAGATAGATAGATAGATAGATAGATAGATAGATAGATAGATAGATAGATAGATAGATAGATAGATAGATAGAGTCAGTAGATAGAAAGAGTCAATAGATCATTTCCTATGTAAATTACCATCGTAGTTTCAACCTATATGCTATTTCATGGGCCGTCCCCTCACCATGTAAGTCTATGGGACAATTTTGGGGGGCTCTTGCGCCCCAGTGGTAAAACGTATACCCCACTGCGGGGTATGATCGCGCTCAGCTTGATAGCCTCTTCAAATGTTGTGATTCACAAGTTTCTACGAAATTCTCGCTCTGCGCTACAACCCGTCGAAGTTTGCCGCCATGCATTGTCGATGCGTTTTTTTGCGCGGTTTTTCGCTAATTGTACGATTAGCATAAACCCGATCGCTTAGAAAAGATATAGCAACTCGAGTCAGAATAGTTCGGAGATATGTTGCGAGTTTCGAGTTTGTAGAGTTAAAGCTCTAGGAGGAGTAGCAGTTGCAAATTTAGTCTCGTAAGAATAATAATAATAACTAGATAAAAAAGTTTGTGAACAAACTTTAAGTTGGCTTGTGAAAGCCGGACCAGAAAGTTTAAAAAAGTTTGGAAAGTTTTATAAGTTTAAGTTTTAAAAGTTTTATAAGTTTAAGTTTTAAAAGTTTAAGTTTTAATAGTTTTAAAAGTTTAAGTTTTAAAAGTTTAAGTTTTATTAGTTTTAAAAGTTTTATAAGTTTAAGTTTTAAAAGTTTTAAAAGTTTAAGTTTTAATAGTTTTAAAAGTTTAAGTTTTAAAAGTAGCGAATAAGTTAGATTAGCATGTTGCTACCATGCTAGCATGATTAGCATGATTTTAACATGATTAGCATGTTGCTAGCATGATTTTAGCATGCTTAGCATCTTGCTAGCGTGATTAGCATGTTGTTAGCATGTTGCTAGCATGATTAGCATGTTGCTAGCATGATTTTAGCATGATTAGCATGTTGCTAGCATGTTGCTAGCGTGATTAGCATTTTGCTAGCATGATTTTAACATGATTAGCATGTTGCTAGCATGTTGCTAGCATGTTTTTAGCATGATTAGCATGTTGCTAGCATGATTTTAGCATGATTAGCATGTTGCTAGCGTGATTAGCATGTTGCTAGCATGTTGCTAGCATTATTAGCATGTTGCTAGCATGTTGCTAGCATGTTGCTAGCATGATTTTAGCATGATTAACATGTTGCTAGCATGTTGCTAGCATGATTTTAGCATGATTAACATGTTGCTAGCATGTTGCTAGCGTGATTAGCATGTTGCTAGCATATTTTTAGCATGATTAGCATGTTGCTAGCATGTTGCTAGCGTGATTAGCATGTTGCTAGCATGATTTTAGCATGATTAGCATGTTGCTAGCATGCTGCTAGCGTGATTAGCATGTTGCTAGCATGTTGCTAGCATGATTAGCATGTTGCTAGCATGTTGCTAGCATGATTAGCATGTTGCTAGCATGATTTTAGCATGATTAGGATGTTGCTAGCATGTTGCTAGCGTGATTAGCATGTTGCTAGCATGTTGCTAGCATGCTGCTAGCAAGATTAACATGTTGCTAGCATGTTTTTAGCATGATTAGCATGTTGCTAGCATGTTGCTAGCAAGATTAGCATGTTGCTAGCATGTTGCTAGCAAGATTAACATGTTGCTAGCATGTTTTTAGCATGATTAGCATGTTGCTAGCATGTTGCTAGCATTATTAGCATGTTGCTAGCATGTTGCTAGCATGATTTTAGCATGATTAGCATGTTGCTAGCATGTTGCTAGCGTGATTAGCATGTTGCTAGCATGTTTTTAGCATGATTAGCATGTTGCTAGCATGTTGCTAGCGTGATTAGCATGTTGCTAGCATGATTTTAGCATGATTAGCATGTTGCTAGCATGCTGCTAGCGTGATTAGCATGTTGCTAGCATGTTGCTAGCATTATGATTAGCATGTTGCTAGCATGATTTTAGCATGATTAGCATGTTGCTAGCATGTTGCTAGCATGATTAGCATGTTGCTAGCATGATTTTAGCATGATTAGCATGTTGCTAGCATGTTGCTAGCGTGATTAGCATGTTGCTAGCATGCTTTTCGCATGATTGGCATGTTGCTAGCATGTTGCTAGCATGTTGCTAGCAAGATTAACATGTTGCTAGCATGTTTTTAGCATGATTAGCATGTTGCTAGCATGTTTGCTAGCGTGATTAGCATGTTGCTAGCATGATTTTAGCATGATTAGCATGTTGCTAGCATGCTGCTAGCGTGATTAGCATGTTGCTAGCATGTTGCTAGCAAGATTAGCATGTTGCTAGCATGTTGCTAGCAAGATTAACATGTTGCTAGCATGTTTTTAGCATTATTAGCATGTTGCTAGCATGTTGCTAGCAAGATTACCATGTTGCTAGCATGATTTTAGCATGATTAGCATGTTGCTAGCATTTTGCTGGCATGATTTTAGCATGATTAGCATGTTGCTAGCATGTTGCTAGCATGTTGCTAGCATGTTTTTAGCATTATTAGCATGTTGCTAGCATGATTTTAGCATGATTAGCATGTTGCTAGCATGATTTTAGCATGATTAGCATGTTGCTAGCATGATTTTAGCATGATTAGCATGTTGCTAGCATGATTAGCATTTTGCTAGCATGATTTTAGCACAATTAGCATGTTGCTAGCATTTTGCTAGCGTGATTTTAGCATGATTATCATGTTGCTAGCATTTTGCTAGCATGATTTTAGCATGATTAGCATGTTGCTAACATGATTTTAGCATTATTAACATGTTGCTAGCATGATTAGCTATGATTTTAGCATGATTATCATGTTGCTAGCATTTTGCTGGCGTGATTTTAACATGATTAGCATGTTGCTAGCATGATTTTAGCATGATTAGCATGTTGCTAGCATGTTTTTAGCATGATTAGCATGTTGCTAGCATGTTGTTAGCATGTTGCTAGCATAATTAGCATGTTGCTAGCATGATTTTAGCATGATTAGCATGTTGCTAGCATGTTGCCAGCATGATTAGCAAGTGACTAGCATGTTGCTAGCATAGATAGATAGATAGATAGATAGATAGATAGATAGATAGATAGATAGATAGATAGATAGATAGATAGATAGAGTCAGTAGATAGATAGATAGAGTCAGTAGATAGATAGATAGATAGATAGATAGATAGATAGATAGATAGATAGATAGATAGATAGATAGATAGATAGATAGAGTCAGTAGATAGATAGATAGATAGATAGATAGATAGAGTCAGTAGATAGATAGATAGATAGATAGATAGATAGATAGATAGATAGATAGATAGATAGATAGAGTCAGTAGATAGATAGATAGAGTCAGTAGATAGATAGATAGATAGATAGATAGATAGATAGATAGATAGATAGATAGATAGATAGATAGATAGATAGATAGAGTCAGTAGATA
This sequence comes from Schizopygopsis pylzovi, assembly GCA_027422435.1. Lineage (NCBI taxonomy): Eukaryota > Metazoa > Chordata > Actinopteri > Cypriniformes > Cyprinidae > Schizopygopsis > Schizopygopsis pylzovi. The sequence goes on along the minus strand of JAPDDL010000766.1, from coordinate 62,612 downwards.
GATAGATAGATAGATAGATAGATAGAGTCAGTAGATAGATAGATAGATAGATAGATAGATAGATAGATAGATAGATAGATAGATAGATAGATAGATAGATAGATAGAGTCAGTAGATAGATAGAGTCAATAGATCATTTCCTATGTAAATTACCATCGTAGTTTCAACCTATATGCTATTTCATGGGCCGTCTCCTCACCATGTAAGTCTATGGGACAATTTTGGGGGGCTCTTGCGCCCCAGTGGTAAAACTTATACCCCACTGCGGGGTATGATCTCGCTCAGCTTGATAGCCTCTTCAAATGCTGTGATTCACAAGTTTCTACGAAATTCTCGCTCTGCGCTACAACCCGTCGAAGTTTGCCGCCATGCATTGTCGATGCGTTTTTTTGCGCGGTTTTTCGCTAATTGTACGATTAGCATAAACCCGATCGCTTAGAAAAGATATAGCAACTCGAGTCAGAATAGTTCGGAGATATGTTGCGAGTTTCGAGTTTGTAGAGTTAAAGCTCTAGGAGGAGTAGCAATTGCAAATTTAGTCTCGTAAGAATAATAATAACTAGATAAAAAAGTTTGTGAACAAACTTTAAGTTGGCTTGCGAAAGCCGGACCAGAAAGTTTTAAAAAGTTTTAAAAGTTTTATAAGTTTAAGTTTTAAAAGTTTTATAAGTTTTAACAGTTAAAGTTTTAATAGTTAAAATAGTTTAAGTTTTACAAGTTTAAGTTTTATTAGTTTTATAAGTTTAAGTTTTAAAAGTTTAAGTTTCAATAGTTTAAAAAGTTTAAGTTTTAATAGTTTTAAAAGTTTTAAAAGTTTAAGTTTTAAAAGTTTAAGTTTTAAAAGTAGCGAATAAGTTAGGCTAGCATGATTAGCATGTTGCTAGCATGATTAGCATGTTGTTAGCATGTTGATAGCATGTTTCTAGCATGTTTTTAGCATTATTAGCATGTTGTTAGCATGTTGTTAGCAGTATTAGCATTTTACTAGCAAGATTCTAGCATGATTAGCATGTTGCTAGCATGTTGCTAACATGATTAGCATGTTGCTAGCATGTTGCTAACATGATTTTAGCATGATTAGCATGTTGCTAGCATGTTGATAGCATGATTAGCATGTTGTTAACATGTTGCTAGCATGATTAGCATGTTGCTAGCATGTCGTTAGCATTATTAGCATGTTGCTAGCATGTCGTTAGCATGATTAGCATGTTGCTAGCATGTTGCTAGCATTATTAGCATGTTGCTAGCATGATTAGCATGTGACTAGCATGTTGCTAGCATGATTAGCATGTTTGCTAGCATGTCGGTAGCGTGATTTTAGCATGATTAGCATGTTGCTAGCATGTTGATAGCATGATTAGCATGTTGTTAACATGTTGTTAGCATGATTAGCATGTTGCTAGCATGTCGCTAGCATTATTAGCATGTTGCTAGCATGTCGTTAGCATGATTAGCATGTTGCTAGCATGTTGCTAGCATTATTAGCATGTTGCTAGCATGATTAGCATGTGACTAGCATGTTGCTAGCATGATTAGCATGTTTGCTAGCATGTCGCTAGCGTGATTTTAGCATGATTAGCATGTTGCTAGCATGATTAGCATGTGACTAGCATGTTGCTAGCATGATTAGCATGTTTGCTAGCATGTCGCTAGCGTGATTTTAGCATGATTAGCATGTTGCTAGCATGTTGCTAGCGTGATTAGCATGTTGCTAGCACGTTGCTAGCGTGATTTTAGCATGATTAGCATGTTGCTAGCATGTTGCTAGCATGATTAGCATGTTGCTAGCATGTCGCTAGCATTATTAGCATGTTGCTAGCATGTCGCTAGCATTATTAGCATGTTGCTAGCATGTCGTTAGCATGATTAGCATGTTGCTAGCATGATTAGCATGTGACTAGCATGTTGCTAGCATGATTAGCATGTTTGCTAGCATGTCGCTAGCGTGATTTTAGCATGATTAGCATGTTGCTAGCATGTTGCTAGCATTATTAGCATGTTGCTAGCATGATTTTAGCATGATTAGCATGTTGCTAGCATGTTGCTAGCGTGATTAGCATGTTGCTAGCATGTTGCTAGCATGATTAGCATGTTGCTAGCATGTTGCTAGCATGTTGCTAACGTGATTAGCATGTTGCTAGCATGTTGCTAGCATGATTAGCATGTTGCTAGCATGTTGCTAGCATGTTGCTAGCATGATTAGCATGTTGCTAGCATGTTGCTAGCATGTTGCTAGCGTGATTAGCATGTTGCTAGCATGATTTTAGCATGATTAGCATGTTGCTAGCATGTTGCTAGCGTGATTAGCATGTTGCTAGCTTGTTTTTAGCATGATTAACATGTTGCTAGCATGTTTGCTAGCGTGATTAGCATGTTGCTACCATGATTTTAGCATGATTAGCATGTTGCTAGCATGTTGCTAGCGTGATTAGCATGTTGCTAGCATGTTGCTAGCATGATTAGCATGTTGTTAGCATGTTGCTAGCACGTTGCTAGTGTGATTTTAGCATGATTAGCATGTTGCTAGCATTTTGCTAGCCTGATTTTAGCATTATTAGCATGTTGCTAGCATTTTGCTAGCATGATTTTAGCATGATTAGCATGTTGCTAGCATGTTGCTAGCATAATTAGCATGTTGCTAGCATGATTTTAGCATGATTAGCATGTTGCTAGCGTGATTTTAGCATGATTAGCATGTTGCTAGCATGTTGCTAGCGTGATTAGCATGTTGCTAGCATGTTGCTAGCATGTTGCTAACATGATTTTAGCATGATTAGCATGTTGCTAGCGTGATTAGCATGTTGCTAGCATGTTGCTAGCATAATTAGCATGTTGCTAGCATGATTTTAGCATGATTAGCAAGTTGCTAGCATGTTGCTAGCGTGATTTTAGCATGATTAGCATGTTGCTAGCATGTTGCTAGCGTGATTAGCATGTTGCTAGCATGTTGCTAGCATGATTTTAGCATGATTAGCATGTTGCTAGCATGTTGCTAGCGTGATTAGCATGTTGCTAGCATGTTTTTAGCATGATTAGCATGTTGCTAGCATGTTGCTAGCATGATTAGCATGTTGCTAGCATGATTTTAGCATGATTAGCATGTTGCTAGCATGTTGCTAGCGTGATTAGCATGTTTGCTAGCATGTTGCTAGCATGATTTTAGCATGATTAGCATGTTGCTAACGTGATTAGCATGTTTCTAGCATGATTTTAGCATTATTAGCATGTTGCTAGCATGTTTTTAGCATGATTAGCATGTTGCTAGTATATTGCTAGCATGATTAGCATGTTGCTAGCGTGATTTTAGCATGATTTGCATGTTGCTAGCATTTTGCTAGCGTGATTTTAGCATGATTAGCATGTTGCTATCATTTTGCTAGCATAATTAGCATGTTGCTAGCATGATTTTAGCATGATTAGCATGTTGCCAGCATGATTAGCAAGTGACTAGCATGTTGCTAGCATAGATGTTGTAGTTTAAACCTATATGCTATTTGTAGTTTATTTGTAGTTTATTTGTAGTTAAACCATTGTAGTTTAAACCTATATGCTATTTCATGGGCCTTCCCCTCACCATGTTAGTCTATGGGACAATTTTGGGGGGCTCTTGCGCCCCAGGGGTAAAACGTATACCCCACTGCGGGGTATGATCTCGCTCAGCTTGATAGCCTCTTCAAATGTTGTGATTCACAAGTTTCTACGAAATTCTCGCTCTGCGCTACAACCCGTCGAAGTTTGCCGCCATGCATTGTCGATGCGTTTTTTTGCGCGGTTTTTCGCTAATTGTACGATTAGCATAAACCCCATCGCTTAGAAAAGATATAGCAACGCGAGTCAGAATAGTTCGGAGATATGGTGCGAGTTTCGAGTTTGTAGAGTTAAAGCTCTAGGAGGAGTAGCAATTGCAAATTTAGTCTCAGAAGAATAATAATAATAACTAGATAAAGAAGTTTGTGAACAAACTTCGAAGTTGGCTTGGGAAAGTCTGACGTATTATAGACTTAGTTTTAAAAGCTAGCAGTTTGAAGTACGAAGTTTACATAAAAAAGATAGATAGATAGATAGATAGATAGATAGATAGATAGATAGATAGATAGATAGACAAAGTCAGTAGATAGATGCATGTTGCTAGCATGATTAGCATGTTGGTAGCATGTTGTTAGCATGATTAGCATGTCTGCAAGCATGTCGCTAGCATGATTTTAGCATGATTAGCATGTTGCTAGCGTGATTAGCATGTTGCTAGCATGTTACTAGCATGTCGCTGGCATGATTTTAACATGATTAGCATGTTGCTAGCATGATTAGCATGTTGCTAGCATGTTGCTAGCATGATTAGCATGTTTGCTAACATGTTGTTAGCATGATAAGCATGTTGCTAGCATGTCGTTACCATGATTTTAGCATGATTAGCATGTTGCTAGCATGTTGCTAGCGTGATTAGCATGTTGCTAGCGTGATTAGCATGCTGCTAGCATTTTTCTAGCATGATTAGCATGTTGCTAGCATGATTTTAGCATGTTGCTAGCATGTTGCTAGCATGATTAGCATGTTGTTAGCATGTTGCTAACGTGATTAGCATTTTGCTAGCATGTTGCTAGCTTGGTTAGCATGTTGCTAGCATGTTGCTAGCATGATTTTAGCGTGATTAGCATGTTGTTAGCATGATTAGCATGATGCTAGCGTGATTATCATGTTGCTAGCATGTTGCTAGCATGATTAGCATGTTGTTAGCATGTTGCTAGCAAGTTGCTAGCATGTTGCTACCGTGATTAGAATGTTGCTAGCATGTTGCTAGCATGATTAGCATGTTGCTAGCATGTTGCTAGCGTGATTAGCATGTTGCTAGCATGATTTTAGCATGATTAGCATGTTGCTAGCATGTTGCTAGCATGATTAGCATGTTGATAGCATGTTGCTAGCGTGATTAGCATGTTGCTAGCATGATTTTAGCATTATTAGCATGTTGCTAGCATGTTGCTAGCGTGATTAGCATGTTGCTAGCTTGTTTTTAGCATGATTAGCATGTTGCTAGCGTGATTAGCATGTTGCTAGCATGTTGCTAGCATGATTTTAGCATTATTAACATGTTGCTAGCATGTTGCTAGCGTGATTAGCATGTTGCTAGCTTGTTTTTAGCATGATTAGCATGTTGCTAGCATGTTGCTAGCATGTTGCTAGCGTGATTAGCATGTTGCTAGCATGATTTTAGCATGATTAGCATGTTGTTAGCATGTTGCTAGCGTGATTAGCATGTTGCTAGCATGTTGCTAGCATGATTAGCATGTTGGTAGCATGTTGCTAGCATGATTTTAGCATGATTAGCATGTTGCTAGCATGATTTTAGCTTGATTAGCATGTTGCTAGCATGTTGCTAGCGTGATTAGCATGTTGTTAGCATGTTGCTAGCATGATTTTAGCATGATTAGCATGTTGCTAGCATGTTGCTAGCGTGATTAGCATGTTGCTAGCATGATTTTAGCATGATTAGCATGTTGCTAGCATGCTGCTAGCGTGATTAGCATGTTGCTAGCATGTTGCTAGCATGTTGCTAGCGTGATTAGCATGTTGCTAGCATGTTGCTAGCATTATTAGCATGTTGCAAGCATGCTGCTAGCGTGATTAGCATGTTGCTAGCATGTTGCTAGCATGTTGCTAGCGTGATTAGCATGTTGCTAGCATTATTAGCATGTTGCTAGCATGTTGCTAGCATGATTTTAGCATGATTACCATGTTGCTAGCATGTTGCTAGCGTGATTAGCATGTTGCTAGCATGTTTTTAACATGATTAGCATGTTGCTAGCATGTTGCTAGCGTGATTAGCATGTTGCTAGCATGATTTTAGCATGATTAGCATGTTGCTAGCATGCTGCTAGCATGATTAGCATGTTGCTAGCATGTTGCTAGCGTGATTAGCATGTTGCTAGCATGTTGTTAGCATGATTTTAGCATGATTAGCATGTTGCTAGCATGTTGCTAGCGTGATTAGCATGTTGGTAGCATGTTTTTAGCATGATTAGCATGTTGCTAGCATGTTGCTAGCGTGATTAGCATGTTGCTAGCATGATTTTAGCATGATTAGCATGTTGCTAGCATGCTGCTAGCGTGATTAGCATGTTGCTAGCATGTTGCTAGCATGATTAGCATGTTGCTAGCATGTTGCTAGCATGATTAGCATGTTGCTAGCATGTTGCTAGCATTATTTTAGCATGATTAGCATGTTGCTAGCATGTTGTTAGCGTGATTAGCATGTTGCTAGCATGTTTTTAGCATGATTAGCATGTTGCTAGCATGTTGCTAGCATGTTGCTAGCAAGATTAGCATGTTGCTAGCATGTTTTTAGCATGATTAGCATGTTGCTAGCATGTTGCTAGCAAGATTAGAATGTTTTTTGCTAGCATGATTTTAGCATGATTAGCATGTTGATGGCGTGATTAGCATGTTGCTAGCATGTTGCTGGCATTATTTTAACATGATTAGCATGTTGCTAGCATGTTGCTAGCATGTTGCTAGCATGTTTTTACCATGATTAGCATGTTGCTAGCATGATTTTAGCATGATTAGCATGTTGCTAGCATGTTGCTAGCATGTTGCTAGCGTGATTAGCATGTTGCTAGCATGTTGCTAGCATGATTTTAGCGTGATTAGCATGTTGCTAGCATGTTGCTAGCGTGATTAGCATGTTGCTAGCATGTTGCTAGCATGATTTTAGCGTGATTAGCATGTTGCTAGCATGTTGCTAGCGTGATTAGCATGTTGCAAGTATGTTTTTAACATGATTAGCATGTTGCTAGCATGTTGCTAGCGTGATTAGCATGTTGCTAACATGTTTTTATCATGATTAGCATGTTGCTAGCATGTTGCTAGCGTGATTAGCATGTTGCTAGCATGATTTTAGCATGATTAGCATGTTGCTAGCATGTTGCTAGCGTGATTAGCATGTTGCTAGCATGATGCTAGCATGATTAGCATGTTGCTAGCATGTTGCTAGCATGATTTTAGCATGATTAGCATGTTGCTAGCATTTTGCTAGCGTGATTTTAGCATGATTAACATGTTGCTAGCATGTTGCTAGCATAATTAGCATGTTGCTAGCATGATTTTAGCATGATTAGCATGTTGCTAGCATGTTGCCAGCATGATTAGCAAGTGACTAGCATGTTGCTAGCATAGATAGATAGATAGATAGATAGATAGATAGATAGATAGATAGATAGATAGATAGATAGATTCAGTAGATAGATAGATAGAGTCAGTAGATAGATAGATAGATAGATAGATAGATAGATAGATAGATAGATAGATAGATAGATAGATAGATAGAGTCAGTAGATAGATAGAGTCAGTACATAGAAAGAGTCAATAGATTATTTCCTATGTAAATTACCATCGTAGTTTCAACCTATATGCTATTTCATGGGCCGTCCCCTCACCATGTAAGTCTATGGGACAATTTTGGGGGGCTCTTGCGCCCCAGTGGTAAAACTTATACCCCACTGCGGGGTATGATCTCGCTCAGCTTGATAGCCTCTTCAAATGTTGTGATTCACAAGTTTCTACGAAATTCTCGCTCTGCGCTACAACCCGTCGAAGTTTGCCGCCATGCATTGTCGATGCGTTTTTTTGCGCGGTTTTTCGCTAATTGTACGATTAGCATAAACCCGATCGCTTAGAAAAGATATAGCAACTCGAGTCAGAATAGTTCAGAGATATGTTGCGAGTTTCGAGTTTGTAGAGTTAAAGCTCTAGGAGGAGTAGCAATTGCAAATTTAGTCTCGTAAGAATAATAATAATAAGTATAAGTTTAAATAGAATATCAGTAAGTTGGCTTTCCCAAGCCAACTTAATAAGAAGTTTAAATAGGATTTCAGTAAGTTGGCTTTCACAAGCCAACTTAATAATAAGTATAAGTTTAAATAGAATATCAGTAAGTTGGCTTTCCCAAGCCAACTTAATAAGTATAAGTTTAAATAGAATATCAGTAAGTTGGCTTTCCCAAGCCAACTTAATGATGTTATGTATGGTATCAATTTAGATAATCAATGCGTTTGAAAAGCTAATATGCTAATAATAGACATAACACAGGCCATGCACGCGATTCATATGCATTCACAAGGGCAAAATTAACATTTATATTACATAAATTAATATAATCTGCATGTAACACGTTCTGCATTTTGCAAATATTTAATTTGTCATCTTTAGATTAAATGGCCACGGAGTTATTATGATAAGGCTAATTTTCCCTGAGAGAAGCTTTGGGGAATATATTTTATAGCTATACTTTAATATGGATTATATGTTAATTATTAAATTATTATTATTAGTACTTATTTATTTATACTGAATTTTTACTTCTTTACTTGATGTCAATTAACTGTAACAGAGGTCAGCTCAGACAGTTTTTAAGAGTATAGTAATTTAGAATGAATAATACTATATTGACTGTTACAATGCAGATGAGACTGTCCAATTTACAGTAACATATTAAGATAGTTAAATGTTTTAAGGTCTGAATAGCAGAATAAAACTAAACTGACTAAAAGCATCTCTTCTTGATCTTCTGCATAATTAACACATCCTTATTGATTTAAAAAATAATGAAATATAAAATTAGAGGTACAGATGTAATGCAACATTTATCTAAACCATCATGTAATGAATTGTGCTGACATTATCTCATGTCAACCTCACTGTACAATACAGCTTTTCATAGAGGTGTTCAGATGCTGTTTACGTAAAATGATTATGTACACAGTGCTTTGTTTTCCCAGTGTGTGTTTTAAGTGAACTGCACTAAAATCCTGGAGTAAACTGTACTACCTCCTGAGGTAGTCCGAGTGTGTTTGGACTTTTGGGCTTTCTTGTAAAATTCAACTGAGTTGATATCATACACCCTGAAAAGAAGCGATTCTGTGTATACTGTATGGATGTTGCAGCATATTACAGATGCATATATTTGGAAATGTTCTGTGTTTTTAAAGTAACATATGTTAATTTCTGCAGATAGATGAAATGGAGAACGGTTCAAGGCTTCACAGGCTTAAACCTGTATGTGATGCAGAGAGACACATACAATCAAGAACTGTCCTTGAGCAGCAGTTCATTAACAAGTTCAAAGGTACGGTACCCCTGCACTGACTGCCTTGTACTGTTTTGTAATGTCTCATAATCATGTACTTGTCATCATCACCTAGGCTGGTCCCTGGACCGTTCAATCTCACTGGTGTGATTCAAAAGTTATGTAGATGACATTATAAACTACTATATTCAAATCTGCTCTCCTGCCTTTGACTGGCACTCAGCCAAAGACAGACTTGCACAAAACTTGTCATAAATATTAACTGTTCTATGCTTTCAACAACATAATGTTTATGTTTCAGACATTTAAATAACCATATATAGTAACAAAAAATATTTATACACACGGATGCCTGTGGAAACGCCAGTAATAATCAAAATAAACCTCAAACATAATTTGATTATACATTTTATTCATGGAAAACATGCAATGTGTAGTTAACCATAAAGTTGACTTATTCTTCTCTCAGTTCACCAGCCTGTCACAGAAACAGAGGAATCTATGTGTAAATCTGACAAACTTCTGACTCCCTGACTGTGTTAGAGCTTAAACAACCGTGGCAGCATCTCTATGATGATCATCTCTATGATGATTTTAGATGTAGTAAAAACACAAGATTGAACTGTAACTCACACATTCTCAAAAAATTGTTGCAAATGCGACTATTTTGGTCTCAGTCTAGAGCCCTGTGTAACTTTTATCGCACTAGCGATTAATAAATAAAATGGCATGCTGCTTGCAGACGAACATTGTAGCCATATCTACTTCTCTCTGTTTATGGATGTGGAGAATCACACAGATACCAACAAATTGAAAATAGACCCACTATAGGCTCACCATACTGATTCAGTACAAACAATGAAGACAAAATAAAAGTTAGTTACACCATATGTGAACCTGAAAACACATTGCATTGCAAGAACAGAATGGTTTGTCAGGACACTGTATTGAAATCATAGTCATTGTAGTTACATCATATGTGAACCTGAAAACACACTACATTGCAAGGACAGAATGGTTTGCCAGGACACTGTAGTGTGTTAATGATTAGTGAATAGTAGACATATAACTGTCATAAAGTCCTGCTAAACCACTCTGTCCTTTCAATACAGTCACAGTGTGTTGTCAGTGACATCAATAAGGTTTGGTCATTGTAGCTTTGCATGGTTAAATTCTGTACCAGAAAAGGCAGAACCAGATGTCAGGCGTAAATCAACACTTTAATGCAGTACCTCATATTTTAACTGATGTTATAAAGGTTAGTGCTGGGTGGTATAACCAACAATCTGTGTCACAGTGCTTTCTAAGATTCTGCTGCTTTCACAGCATATCACAGGATTATTTTCCTTATTTAGCTTGAGCAAATATTCTACACCAGTATTTACGTACATTTATTGTCTCTTTTACAGATGAAGGCAGATGCCGTTACTGAAATGTCAATACTCTTACCAGAAGTTCAGAACAGGTATTGTGTCATTTTCGTTGAGTGTGCTTACTTTATATATGCCAAATAGAAAATTAACGTAGAGACTTGTGGTAGAGTTACACGCTGTTAATCAGAAAACACCCTGCATTGCAAGGACAGAATGGTTTGCCAGGACACTGTATTGAAATCATAGTCATTGTAGTTACACCATATGTGAACCTGAAAACACACTACATTGCAAGGACAGAATGGTTTGCCAGGACACTGTATTGAAATCATAGTCATTGTAGTTACACCATATGTGAACCTGAAAACACACTACATTGCAAGGACAGAATGGTTTGCCAGGACATTGTAGTGTGTTAATGATTAGTGAATAGTAGACCTATAACTGTCATAAAGTCTTGTTAAACCACTCTGTCCTTTTCAATACAGTGTGTTGTCAGCAGAGCTCCAGACTAACATTTGAGAGCAGAAGCACCAGCGCCACTAATTCTACAGATTGTGGCGCAAGGAGCAGATTTGGTATAGCTGGGGGATGGTGTGTGGGAGTATAAAAAACTAAATGATTTAATCATAAAATTACTATTGCTTTGCATTAATAAGTGCAGTTACTAATAATACTATATGTTCATTTCTTTTTTATACACATTTGACAGTAAAGCACTAAGCTTGAGTTGGGAAGCATACAACATTTACTTTTATTAACAACAGTAACATGCTTAATCTAATTTTTACATAGAAAATGTATATATTCTACTCTTATTAAATGCACCATTATTCTTCTATAATATTAAATGGAACTCACCAACATAAGTGATTATGTGTCATTTAGTCGCAAATTGAAAAAAAAGGTTTGTTTTTCAAGGCACTTTGTGACTTTTCTTACTTCATACACAAAAAAGTGTACAAATCTGATTACTGGATGTTTTGATATTTTATAATAATGATTTTATAATTTCAAAATACAAAGCAAAAAAGTAGAAATTAATGTCTATTAAGCCAATAAGTGCTCCTCTGCTCCTATCAACTGGTTATAATGGTGACTTAATGTATTTTTTTATTTTACGTAAGTGTTTGTTTACCACAAAGTATATTTTTGCTCATCCCATTAAAATAGCATTCAAACTGGATCACTTTAGAGCTTTAAACCACTGAAAATAGTTGTGTGAAATGCTTGAAAGTCATTGGAAATTTCTCTCTCAAAAGGTTGTACAGACCCTGAAATGAACAATGTAATAACATTGGACTATTTCTGCCACAACACCATTGTCAGTTAGTGTTACTGCTTCTGGTTTTCTGATGTACATCAGTGCTGTTAATTAGGGATGTGCATCTCCATAACTGAGGCCGATTCGATACACATCTCGATGCATAGCCAACGATACGATACATATGAAGCAGCTAGCGATGCGATACGATTCACCCCTATTACGATTCCATTCAACACAATGCAATTCGATGTAATGAAAAAAATATGATTTCTATTATTTCTTTGGTTCAGACAGACAGCAAATCATAAATTAACTTATGTCTTCTGACTTCTAACACCTCGAGGCCTGTTTCATAAAACAAGTTTACCAAATAGGCCAGGATAATTTCAGTTAGTCTGATTTGGTTCCATGAAGCAAATTGAACAAAGATCAACCTCAGACAGTGTGGCTACTTATGCTGGAAAGCTAACCTGGTTCAGGCTAACCTGAGCTCTTCTAACACTGACCAATAGGAATGAATTATATTACCACTGACTCCCTCACATACTATCATAGCCATGTAGCCTTTCTCTCTGGTTTTATAACAGCTGTACCTTTTATAGTTAGAACAGATAGCATTAGAACATTACAATCTAACAATGCTCTTTAACAATCACTAAACTAAAAGTTAAAATCACTAAATTAAAACTACATTTGAACTGCTGTAAGAAACACACATTAACTCATCTGATTAGGACTGTATTAGCTTACATTTTATTTACCAATTACAATAGTCCCTTTACAGTTACTGCTATCATAAAATGCATATTTGACTCCTAATTATTGAGCTCTGTCTGTTTAGCTTGTCCACTCCTGATAGCAAAATGGATATATTTGCATGACTTTCTAACATTTACAGATGAAAAATATACTCGTGACATGTCAGTTATACATTGAGGAAAACAAAATGTCTCAAATGCATTAAACAGCACAGATATATTCACTGTTTGTCACGGTGGATCGATTTGATCCACGATTGACATTAAGGGCTGCTTAAGAATAAGCGTACACAAATTAGGTAGATTGTGTGAACTTACATTGTCATTTATAAACGCTTTAGCCCCGATTGATTTGTTAGTTTATTTCAAGTTAGGTTTTGGACTTTAATCCATGCTTTTCCTCGGGTATCCGCAGTGTTGTGATTTGTCATATTCACACGCAGCGTTGATAAGAGAATGCGCTTGAGAAACAGTTTCTCGAGGAGAAATCAATCTACATTTATAATATTGGTCACAGATTATTGGTCACTTTCTAAACAATACAAGTGTAGCGCATCCACTAGTAATGAAATATAAATAGTTTTTTACTGATGCAAATATGTTAGAAACGATGCATCGTGATACAAATGCCAACTTGAATCCGATGCACACTTTTTAAACTGATACATCGCATCGTTAACTTTTTTTGCCGGTGCACCGAGCGAATCAGGGAATCTTCCCATCCCTACTGTTTATGACACAAAATTCTGGGCCGAATTTGAATGATTCTCACTAGATCTCACAGCAACCTTTATTCATTCTGAGGTGAATTTAAATGCTTCTCACTGGATCTCACAGCGCTGTGCTGCCACAGTGTCACGTAATCAGCTTTGGTTCCCGAGTAAAGCTGTTCTGAGCTTGCTCAGTGACATCAATTGATAGTTTTCATTTGACGTCACACCATTATAGGAACGCCCACCTGGAAGGGCAAAACCAAGCTTTGCTCCACTGACCGCCAGTTATTTTTACACCGATTGCATCAAGTAATAATGTAGTAAAACATTCAGTAAACACCTTATTGATGATGTATATTTTGTACAGGCTACCAGATGAAGCCAGAATATAAACGCAACATGCAAAGTTTCAGGTTAAATGGCTTCCCATAGAAAACCATAAGAAGGAAAACACTGAACCGTTAAGCGGATTGCGTCATAAACTATGCATCATTAATATGGTGACTACTGAATTTGATCTTTTAATATTACTGTTTTAAATATATTACGACACTTTAAGTGTTTGTACAATGTTTTGTTGCACTATTTTTGATTGAAATATTGCTGCGGGTGCTTAATATGGATTGCAAATGGCCAAAACTTGCATTTCGTTCAGAAATACCTTTTGTTTTGTTCTTTTGAGAGGTGATCAAAATATTTGCGGCTGGGAAACAGATGAAAAATTGACACGCTTGTCCTGCAGTTCTATGGATGTTTTGCCCTCCAATTCTTTGAGCCGGTCACATGACTGAAAGCTATCAATAAGGTTTGGTCATTATAGCTTTGCATGGTTAAATTCTGTACCAGAAAAGGCAAAACCAGATGTCAGGCGTAAAACAACACTTTTTAAATGGCTTTTTAATGCAGTACTTCATATTTTAACTGATGTTATAAAGGTTAGTGCTGGGTGGTATAATCAAAAATCTGTGTCACAGTGCTTTCACAGCATATCACAGTATTTTTTCCTTATTTAGCTTGAGCAAATATTCTCCACCAGTATTTACGTACAGTCATGGCCAAAAATATTGGCACCCTTGGTAAATATGATCAAAGAAGGCTGTGAAAATTTATCTGCATAATCCTTTTGATATTTTATTTAAAAAATCACAAAAATCTAACCTTTCATTGGATAATTAAAAAAAATGGGGGAAATATCATTATGAAATAAATGTTTTTCTCAAATACACGTTGGCCACAATTAACGGCACCCTTTTATTCAATACTTTTTGAAACCTCTATTTGCCAGTTTAACACAGCTCTACATTTTCTCCTATAATGCCTGATGAGGTTAGAGAACACCTGACAAGATATCAGAGACCATTCCTTCATCCAGAATCTCTCCAGATCCTTTAGAGTCCCAGCTCCATGTTGGTGCTTCATCTCTTCACTACAGGGTTCAGGTCAGAGGACTGGAATGGCCATAGCAGAAGCTTGGTTTTGTGCCCAGTTTGTATTATTGTCCGGTAGGAAGATCCAAACATGGCCCATTGTAAGATTTCTAACAGAGTCATTCACTTGTTGATTTTTTATCTGTAGGTATTTGATATAATCCATGATTCCATGCGTCTAAATAAGATGTCCATCTCCAACATAAATATAGGCCCACAACATAAAAAATACAGCAGTATATTTAATTGTACATATGGGGTATGTTTTATCCCTGTGTTCACCAAATCCATCTTGAGTGTTTGCTGCTAAAAAGCTAATTTTTTAGTTTCATCTGACCATAGAAGCCAGTCCCATTTGAAGTTCCAGTCGTGTCTGATAACTGAATATGCTGGAGTTTGTTTTTGGATGAGCTAGGATAATTTTTCTTGAAACCCTCCCAAACATGTAGTGATGTAGGTGATGTTTGACCATTTTTTTAAGGTTTTCTGACCCAGAGACTTAACTATTTTCTGCAATTCTCCAGCTGTGGTCCTTGGGGTCACTCAAACTCTACTTCTCACAGTGCATTAGGACGATATAGACACACGTCCTCTTCCAGGCGGTTTCATAACATTTTATGTTGACTAGAAATTCTTAATTATAGTCCTGATGGTGGAAATGGGAATTTTCACTGCTTTAGCTATTTTCTTAAAGCCACTTCACTAATTTGTGAAGCTAAATTATCTTTTGCTGCACTTCAGAAATATATTCTTTAGTTTTTCTCATTGTTATGGATGATTAAAGCCCCGTTCACACTACAAGTGACACAATCCCATTCATTTCAATTGAGAGCTGGCGATTTCCGGTGACACGAGGGACAGCGAGCGATAGCGACTGTTGGCGACCGGATGGGGCGTGTCCAGCGACACGACAAAGTTCAGAATCCTTCAACTTTATGCAAATGAAGAGCGACATTCTGGAGCAACCGCCAATACGAAAGAAGACGGTTGAGCTTACGTGATCGTTCTCCTCTCAGCGGTAGATAAACATACTCAATGGAAAAAAACTAGGCTCTGTTTCTCGGAAAAAAAGTAGGCTCTGTTTCTCCTAAAAAAATTTGTATGTACTTAATTCATATTTATATTTTTAGTATTTTGCCTTCAAAATGTTTGTATGTAGTGGTAAGAAACCTAATTTGCTGTCAAGGCAACCAGTAGCGAGAACACTCACTAGCGACCTCATCACCAGGTAGTGTGAACACACTTTTTAGCTGGTAGTGTTTTCCCTCCTATTTATATTTATGTGAAACAGGAAGCCATAGCTGGATAATTTCATGTTCATAATCATCCTGGACTGCTCAAAATTGTGAATATAAATGGGAATATACTATATTTTACTCAGAAGAATTTCTAGCGGTGCCAATAATTGTGTCCAACGTGTATTTGATAAAAATGTATTTTATAATGATATTTCCCCCCATTTAAAATGTTTATTATCCAATGAAAGATTAGATTTTTGTGATTAAAAAAAAGTTCAAAAAGGTCAACAATGTAAATTTATTTTCACAGCGTTCTTTGATCATATTTACCAAGGATGCCGATATTTTTGGCCATGACTGTACATTTATTGTCTCTTTTACAGATGAAGGCAGATGCCGTTACTGAAATGTCAAGACTCTTTCCAGAAGTTCAAAACAGGTATTGTGTCATTTTCAATGCTTTGAGTTTGCTTACTTTATATCTGCAAAATAGAAAATTAACGTAGAGACTTGTGGTAGAGTTACACGCTGTTAATCAGAAAACACCCTGCATTGCAAGGACAGAATGGTTTGTCAGGACACTGTATTAAAACCATAGTCATTGTAGTTACATCATATGTGAACCTGAAAACACACTACATTGCAAGGACAGAATGGTTTGCCAGGACACTGTAGTGTGTTAATGATTAGTGAATAGTAGACATATAACTGTCATAAAGTCCTGCTAAACCACTCTGTCCTTTCAATACAGTCACAGTGTGTTGTCAGTGACATCAATAAGGTTTGGTCATTGTAGCTTTGCATGGTTAAATTCTGTACCAGAAAAGGCAGAACCAGATGTCAGGCGTAAAACAACACTTTAATGCAGTACTAGGGGTCGACCGATTATCGGTGCCGATATTAAGCATTTTTACGATTATCGATATCGGCCATTTTCAAAACAGATTTGCCGATAATTTTTTTTAATTTAATTTTTTATTTAATTTTTTTAATGCAAACAAACATACTATTTACAGGTGACATTATTTATTGGTGAATAAATAATACAGGTGAAACTATTTAATGTTTAAATGCACTATTTGGCTCGATGCAGCCTGTCTGAGCTCAACACTCTGTGAGAGTGAGGCGATCTCTCAATCTCTGAGAGCAATCTCCGCCCACCGCTCATCTGATATGTAGAGAGTCACGAGTCCGACCAATCAACGCGGAAAACTGAAGGCAGTCTCACACCGAAAGCATTTGTTAACTGGAGCTGCCTCAGTGATCACGCATCAGTTGTCTCTCAAAGGTACAATACGATTGCAATAAATCACAATCCACTACACTGAAGTTGCAAAACACCTCAATATAACCCATGATGTCCGCGATGCGGAAAATGCGGGCGGAATCGCGGAATGCAGTCATATAATGGAATTTAACGTATAACGCGGAATGTCATGGAATTTGTCAAAGTTTGGATGAATTAATCAAAAGTAGGTCAGTACACTTAAATCTACTCGCGCTATGGACTAGTATCTATAAATATTAAGCCTTATTAAGAAACTTAAAAGGTCCTCATGGCAACCTGTCAAAATATAAGTTCGGTTTAGCCGAATATATTACTGTATACGTAATACAACTACAACAATTATTACAACTTTTGTTGAGAATAATCACACAATACGCTAAATACGTTTACTTTAAGTTTTACAAAATGTTTACAGAATGTTTCTGGGTGATCCCTGCACTTATGTTATTATTAATATTACTGTTTATTTAATGTTGTTGTTATTAACAGTTTTCAGAATTAAAGACATGTTTAAAAGCATTTAAAGAATGTTTTTTGACAGAGCTCTTGTTATTATTAATTTTGGCATTCATTTTCATTTTTACACCAGACACGTATATCGGTTCAAAATATCGGTTATCGGTCTACTTGATCTGTAATAATCGGTATCGGCATCGGCCCTGAAAAACATATCGGTCGACCCCTATGCTGTACCTCATATTTTAACTGATGTTATAAAGGTTAGTGCTGGGTGGTATAACCAACAATCTGTGTCACAGTGCTTTCCAAGATTCTGCTGCTTTCACAGCATATCACAGGATTATTTTCCTTATTTAGCTTGAGCAAATATTCTACACCAGTATTTACGTACATTTATTCTCTCTTTTACAGATGAAGGCAGATGCCGTTACTGACATGTCAAGACTCTTACCAGAAGTTCAGAACAGGTATTGTGTAATTTTCAATGAGCCAGCCTGTGGGATCTAACTTTTTGTTGTTTTAAATTGCACGTACGTGAGTGAGAGAGCCTATGAAAGCACCAATAATCAAAATAATATACTTTCAAACATAATATACTTATTATACATAATAATATACTTTCAAACATAATGTTAAACTAATATGTTGAATAGAGATCGACCGATATATCGGTTTACCGATATTTTTCCCGATATTTAAGCATTTTACCATAATCGGTTATCGGTTTTGTAAAAAAAAAATATCGGTATTTTTATTTATTTTTTACATACATAATTATACAGAGTATAACCAGCAGTGAAATGTGTTCTCTGTATTTGACCCATCCAAGTACACACACACCTGGAGCAGTGGACACACACACACACACACCTGGAGCAGTGGACACACACACACACACACACCTGGAGCAGTGTTCACTCAGGAGAAGCTCCAGCACGACCACGCATGTAACTTTATACAAGATTAACTTGTTTGAAACACGCTGAATTATATTAACATTTACTATAGAACCATTGTTTCGCCAATAAACATCTAAATAAATACATCTCTATCGAAATTGTTTATTTTCTCCACAAGCGATCGCAGTTTGAGTATAGTTCTGTGTAAATAGATAAACCGCGCTGTCAGCAGTTATTTCATAATCTAGAATGACAAAAACATTTGAATAATTCTGATAAAACATGCCAGTTGAGAAATGCAATAAAATACAATGTTTTGTTTGTTATAGCTTATTTCAATATTACAGAGAATATTATTCAGTGAATTAACATTATCCAGTGAATTATTATTATTCACTCTTTAGCCTATTAAACAGCTTATAAACCTAAAACTGTAGTTTAAAATGAAGTTGATATTTTGTTTGAGTTTTCCCTCTTTTCCTTAGGTTTTAAATAGCCTGTAAGCGCCGTGCACGTTTTACTTTGACTTTAATATCAGCAGCAATTCGGCGTCAAGCAGTGTTTAAAATAAAAAACAGCAAATACTGTGGAACCAAATAAATGAGAAACGAATGTTTTTTTTTAACATTATCACTTAGATCAGGGGTAATAGATCGTATTCACCTCTCTACGTATTCTGTGTTTAGGAGGAGAAATACGGTTCTCATGGCGCTGTGAATACAGACTGAACGGCGGCTCAAAGCCGCTGTATGAGAACATGATACACAAACTACTGCTCTCGCTGGATAAACACAGGATACACACAAGATTGGATGGGCAAGTTTTGTAATCAAGGTAAAACTGATTACAGTGACATGATCCTGCATTAGGCGCGCGTTATGTCCGTTATAAATGATGCGCAAACGAACCGTATGTGCGCTCTCGGTTCACTATAACATCATATTTCTGCTTGAATACAGCGACGTGAATAGTGAATAATAATAAAATACTATTTTATTTATCATTATTAAATGAATGCAACATAAAGATACATCACAACAAGCCTTTTTAATTATTTATTTAATGTGTATTTTATCATTTATATACTTTTCACTTGGTAGATCTCGGTGAGTTTTTCTCCTTGACCTAGATTAATGTCAGACTCAGAACAGGCTTAAAACGGGCGCATTTACATTTGGTTTTGAAACTCTTCCACATCGTCTTGTCTGTCTCGCCTCACTCTTCTTGTCTGTGTCACCTCACTCTTCTTGTCTGTGTCACCTCACTCTTCTTGTCTGTGTCTCCTCACTCTTCTTGTCTGTGTCTCCTCACTCTTCTTGTCTGTGTCTCCTCACTCTTCTTGTCTGTGTCACCTCACTCTTCTTGTCTGTGTCACCTCACTCTTCTTGTCTGTGTCACCTCACTCTTCTCGTCTGTGCCTCCTCACTCTTCTTGTCTGTGTCACCTCACTCTTCTTGTCTGTGTCACCTCACTCTTCTTGTCTGTGTCACCTCACTCTTCTTGTCTGTGTCACCTCACTCTTCTTGTCTGTGTCACCTCACTCTTCTTGTCTGTGTCACCTCACTCTTCTCGTCTGTGTCACCTCACTCTTCTTGTCTGTGTCACCTCACTCTTCTTGTCTGTGTCTCCTCACTCTTCTTGTCTGTGTCTCCTCACTCTTCTTGTCTGTGTCTCCTCACTCTTCTTGTCTGTGTCACCTCACTCTTCTTGTCTGTGTCACCTCACTCTTCTTGTCTGTGTCACCTCACTCTTCTCGTCTGTGTCACCTCACTCTTCTTGTCTGTGTCACCTCACTCTTCTTGTCAGTCATCTCTCTTCATGTGATAAATTAAATCTGATCTGTGATGTAGAGGTCTGCGCGGGACTATTTTAGGTTGTATTCCGCACACACCCGCTCCCGCGAAATATTCTGTTTGTTCACATTTCTGCTGAAAGAAAGAGAGCTAGGCTAACAAATACAAGTTTAGTCTGCATAAAGGTGTATTTATTTTATTTTTGTCTTGTCAAGAGTCTTGAATTTATTGACTGATAAATGTCAATAACATTTTGCTGCCAACACGGAATAAAGTTTCACAGAGAGGAAAAAAGTTATACTAAAATTGTAATCCTTATTATAATTTGTTTTGTCAGGATATAATTTGTTTATGCTAACATTCAGCCTACAACACAATAGGAAAAAAATGTAGGTTTAGCCTAATAGCTATTTTATTAGTCTTGTCAAAACAATAAATTAATTTAACATCTTGCTGTTAACACAGTGAAAAGTGCAGCAGAGAAAAAATAAATAAATTTGACACAGTCTGTCATTTAAAATGATAGGATAAGCATAATACAAAAAAAAGGAAAGAGAATTGCACGTCCTTCAAGGACAGCGGAGTAATAAATCTGGTCGGGACAGCCGGTAATGCAGACCTAGACTGCTGTGATGCAAGACTCTCGTTCGTTCGGTGCGCTGCATTTAGCAGCCGCGTTCAGTTTTAATTTTAGTGTCCTCTATCTGAACGAATTTATTTTTATTACAATAAAAACAATCTAAAGGACGGTGGGGGACGGTGCCACGGTGAGCAAGTGATGTAACAGTGTTGCGGCTTAACACCAGTATAACCGTCGTGCGGCAAGCCTATATTTATTTACTTTATAACAGTAAATAAATATCGGTTCTGAATATCGGTTATCGGTACATAAATGTATAAAGTATCGGTATCGGTTATAAAAAATCAATATCGGTCGATCACTAATGTTGAATATAAAAATATTTAAAACATCTAGTTCTTATATATTCGCATACAACAGTCATACATCGCTATTAGTACTGCGCCTCCTGACAAGTTTGCCGCATCGACGCACGGATGTTATATCAGTCTAAAAGATCTGCAAAATCAGTCAACGGTGAAAATCAAAAGTATATTTATTTTAAAAAACAACAGTGTAACACTAAATATTGGACATAAACGAAGACGTAAAAAAAAGTATTTAAAACAGGTAAGTTCATATATTTGGAGTAAAGTTAAATTAAACAAACAGCCCTGTGTTAGACTGATTTATTATCTGCAATTTTTTATGATGATGATGTAGAATATGCATTCATATTTTTTAACGATGCAGTATATTCGTTTTTGTCTTATAATT
Source organism: Schizopygopsis pylzovi (assembly GCA_027422435.1). Taxonomy (NCBI): domain Eukaryota; kingdom Metazoa; phylum Chordata; class Actinopteri; order Cypriniformes; family Cyprinidae; genus Schizopygopsis; species Schizopygopsis pylzovi. The sequence continues at coordinate 40,979 of JAPDDL010000766.1, read as the reverse complement.
AATATAACCCATACTGTACGTGTAAGGCATTATCACAAGGGCTATTTATCCCAATTAAAATGCGTGCAAACATGACTGATTTTATAAAGCAGTTATAAAAAGTTAATAAAGCCTCAGCAGAACTGTTGTGCATCGCCAATCAAAGCATGGTGCTGTTTTGTTTCTGAATGAATCGCATGAATGAATATCCTGTCAAACCGCTCTGTCCTTTCAATGCAGTGTTTTGACATCAATAAGGCTTGAATGTTTAAACTGACAGGGCTTAAAATCACTTGCAAATGATAAACACTCTCTCTATCATGGTTAAGCTTCGCAATTAATCTGCAAATCACATGCATTCTGAACTGTGGGTCATGGTCCGCACAGATCACAAATCAACTACGATCTCTTCTGGGCATTGTACCTGTTGTGCACATCACAGTGTAGATGCTAAAATGATATATCCTGCATTCCCTATTTTACAACCCATAAAAATGGTTGAGATCAAAATACAATTGACATTACTTTAAGCTTAATCTTACTTAAAAGTTTAATATGGCAGAAATTAAGAATGTAAGAAAAATAACAATTTTATCTCATAGTACAACCGTAAAATTTCAATACTAATGTTTAAGTATTTTTTTTTTAGTTTACAGACATTAAAATATGAAACATGTCCATAAAAACTCGAAACAGCTCACTCCGGTGAACCGCTGCGAGTGATGTTAAACTCAGCATGGGGTTTACCCAAGTGTCAACCTCCCAGTCTCTCTTGATACCAACACGGAAGTGACCAACACTGCAATTCATTGACTGGCCGCTAAAGACTGGCTCAAAAAAGGAGTCAGTCCCATAGACCTCCCATGTTAAAACAAACTACCATGTTACAAGATGTTCACTCCCGTGCTTCAAAACGCACAACCTAGACTGAAATGTGTGTGTGTGTGTCATTGAAACACAAATTTAGCTGTAGTCAAGTGACTTTGTGTGACTCACCTTATCCCACTCTGCAATCCACACGTGGGTTGCGACCCACAGTTTGAAAACCCTTGATTTAGCAGATGCTTTAATCCAAAACAACGTACAAATTAAAACAATAGAAGCAGAGTGCTAAAACAATAACGATAATTATAGCATTATTATTTTTCTCTATAAAATATAATAAAAGTAGATTATATGTTCAATATAATGTGTATGCAATATGCAAAGAAAAAAAATGATGCATCAATACACTGGTTTTCTGTTCAATTTAGCTGTATTGTAGCTATATCTACTTCTCTGTTTATGGATATGGAGAATCACACAGTTACTGGGCAGGATAGACCTGACAAATTGAAAACAGTCCCACTTTTTAATGTACTGATTCATATTAAGATGAGAACATTTTTTTGGAAGATTGATTGAAGATGTACTCACTCATAAAATGCATTGTTAATTTTGAACAAAAAAGTTGCACACTTGCAGCTGAGGTGTTGTAAAATCATTTAGGCCTAAATGTTGTGTGCATCCTTATGTGAGTTGGTATTTGACTATCCAGCTGTGTTCATTTTACATCTCAACCATAGAAAGTGAAAATAGAAACTTAATAGACAGTCAAGAGTCATGTTAAAGACGTAATTTCAATTTGTGGCCACAAGCAGACTTACAGTGTCTAGATTTGTTCTTCGAGTTTCTTTAGCTTGAGCAAATATTCTACACCAATATTTACGTACATTTATTCTCTCTTTTAAAGATGAAGGCAGATGCCGTTACTGAAATGTCAAGACTCTTACCAGAAGTTCAGAACAGGTATTGTGTCATTTTCGTTGAGTGTGCTTACTTTATATATGCCAAATAGAAAATTAACGTAGAGACTTGTGGTAGAGTTACACGCTGTTAATCAGAAAACACCCTGCATTGCAAGGACAGAATGGTTTGCCAGGACACTGTATTAAAACCATAGTCATTGTAGTTACACCATATGTGAACCTGAAAACACACTACATTGCAAGGACAGAATGGTTTGCCAAATATTGGATATTGGATAAATATTAGTTTAAAGAACTAAATATTGGACATAAACGAAGACGTTAAATAAAAGTATTTAAAACAGGTAAGTTCATATATTTGGAGTAAAGTTAAATTAAACAGACACATCAGTCATACAGCGCTCTGGACGGTGCTCCCCATGACAAGCCCTGTATTAGACTGATTTATTATCTGCAATTTTTTATGATGATGATGTAGAATATGCATTAATATTTTTTAACGATGCAGTATCAGCATGTTTATTCATACAGCTGTTCAAGAAAAGATGTCTCTTACTCTTGACATAATTTGTAAATATAGGTTTATCACCTTGCAGTTCAATTTTGTTGTAGGCTTAGTTTTATAGTCTGTTTTTAAAACATTTCCAATGAAGAGAAGAAGCCTAATCCTCATTTGCGCCTGTGTGTTGAGCGGTGAAATAGTGGGGCAATTTGATACTAAAAGCTGAATAATAACAGGCCTAATAATCAGGGCTGCACTCGACTAAGAATTTATCTGGTCGACTAGTAGTCGTTCATTTGAAGCATTAGTCGACTATTCAGACGTTTATTAATAAACCATTTAAATAATAATAATGAGCCTTTAATTGCCTACGTAGCTTAATAAGTGCTCAAGCACACGCACAAAGCTTGCCACAGCACCAGCAGAAGTAATGAATGTGTCAGGGAAAAACAGTAAGGAGGCTGTGTTAACATTTTAATAATTTGATAAACTAGTGCTTTTTTTGTTTTCGGTTTAAGAGATGAACTCGGCAACACTGACTCATCATCTCCATGGTATTGATGCACCTATATGCATGTTTCATACGGATTACATAATCTGAGAATATTTGTATTTCATTTGAATTAGTTTATTTGAAAGTAGACACTTCACTCTCTATATATATATTTATTGATGTCTTTAAGGCAAAGATATACATGCAGTTTCATGTTCAAGTTCACAGAGACCGAGACGGCTGTAAGCGCATCCCGTTTGCTTTATTTTACAAAAGCACAATGTTTCGTTGTTATTATGAGTGCACACAAATTTAAACGTAGAGTCTTTACATATTTGAAATAAGTATTCATTTTATCTGTATGAGCAAAAACTACGAATGTTTAAAGAGCAAGTGAGCGCACCGGCGCCTCAATCTGTCCTGCAGTGAGCGCTGCTGTCCACTCCACACAAACACTTCCATAACGCACATTTCTCTGGGTTAACATTAGATTGAGCGGCCATGTAAAGTTGCTAATACGTACATTTTTCAGATGATAAGCCATATTTGTGGTGTAATTATGATAATTATTGTAGTGAAACCAATGGCTACACCATATGTGTAGCATATGTATGACAAATGCACTTCATTATGTAAGTGAATGCTGCTTTATATAAAGCTTTAAAAAAGTCCTTAAAATTCTTTGAATATGGTGAACAAACTGGTGATCTGCAGTTTGGTTTTGTTTTAAAGGGGTCATGAACTGCCTTTGTTTTTTTAGTTTTTTTTCTGTTCTCTGAGCTCCACTTAAAATGTTAAGAAGATTTTTACATTAAAAAACATAATTTTGAAGTAATAGGCTGTTTTCTGTCCTGTTTCTGACCCCCGTCATCAAACCACTCTGTTTGAACAGGCGTGGTGAATTGTAGACTCCGAAGTAAACACCCACTGCTATGATTGGCCAATAGTTGTGTATGTTCGACAGTCTACATCCTTCATAGATGGACGATGCTGTGATTTTAGGGCAAAAACACATAAATATTTAGTACATATCAAACGATCTGTAATAACAGACAAAGCAATAGTGATCACGTAATAAAAGCAGTTACTCACTCTTGTGTGACATTACTGTCAGATCCAATATAGTCGTACAGCGTCGTCTTTAAGTTTCAGGTTTTCCGAAAAATCCTGTGCCGAATTGTGCATCGCTTGTAAATTAATCCACAGTAAAATTAAGATTAATTTCAGAAAAAAATGTGCGATTTAATTATTATTATTATTTTTTTATCAATTGACAACACTCACTGATAAGTGATTTTATGTACTTTCTGATACAGTCTCAAAGTATTGTATCAAACTAAGGTTATTCAAATAAAGGAATATTTCCAACTCTGTGTTAATATAAAAAAATGCCAGTTTTTTTTCTTATTGAATCATATACTCGATGTTTGAATGCAGTGATTGGATAGCATAGCATAGACGAAAATGGGAGATTAATCAAAATGAACATGCTGCAGAAATAACTTAAAAGAGTTGTAAAACTTGAGCAGTGTGCAGATCCCTGTGTGTCTTATGACTGTAATGACACCAGCAGTGCTTATTAAATTAGGAGCTAAGAGCACTGTTTAAAGAAACCGTGACAGATAGTTGATCAAAATAAACTTAATTAGATAAAGTCAACATGTTCATGGTTATTTCGAAGACAAACACCGATGTTATGTCAAAGTCCTTTCTGAAATTTAGCTGTTAGGGCTGCACAGTATTTAAGAAAGCAACAACAACAAAAAACTGACATGCAATATATTTTTTTCTGCCGTATGAGAAATGGCCATGGTAAACCATCTTTTTTAAGGCTGAACAGTTTGGGAAAACTTGAGAAATGTGGGTGTTTACGCTTGTGTTAACTCTTTATAAGAACCAACTCAAACCTCTTTCAGTAGCTCTTTTCATTGACCACAATCCTACTATTTTTTGACCAATTAATTATAAAAAAAATAAACTAAAAACAAATATTATTTTACTGTAAATTTAAATATAATAATACAAATTGTATAGTAAGACTAGAGCTGGGCGGTATACCGGTTCATACCGAATACCGGTGTTTATTTTTCTTACGATATGAATTTTTAAAATACCGCAATACCGGTGTCATTTAAATAACGTTTGAAACGCGACACTGTTAGAGAGGGGTCTCTTTTCACTATTGCATTTTGGCGAGGATACAGCTGTATGTGTTACTAAGCGTGAACGTTCCGAAACTGAAGCACTAGTAGAATGTGATGAGAGAGAAGAAGTCATCCACAATATCCACATCGACCGCCACAAATATCCACCGTCCGCTGCATCAGCTCCCGCATCTCTCACAAACTGCAAGTTCTCCGTCGATACGACGGATTGCCGTCAATTGCAGGGTTCCCGCCTTCTTAAATTCACTTTTCATAATTTTAAGACCGTAAATACCCTTACATTTCTCAAATAGTGTTATAACTGTCTTGATTTTAGCTTGAATAGGTCTTAAATGAAGGAAAGACGAGGTGTATTCAGTCTGCTGAGGGGGATGTGATCAAAGCCTGGAGTGGATTAAAGCACGTTCCTCTCTCCGCTCGAAGCTTTCTGTAATCACTCCGCTCTGGATCCACTCCGGGTTTTACATTCCCGCTCACGGAGAAACTGCTCCGTGTTCACCATTTAAACGTTATCAGGGATTACTGAGGGGAAAGAAACATGTAGGAATCATGTAGCACACTGTTGTTGTTCTGCGGAACACCACAAATCATCCCCGCCTCGGCAAACAACATAGTAACGCCACTCGCATCATTCACAGTCGGGTTCTTAGCAGAGAACACCGAGCAGAACTTGAATTTCGGCTATTAATAATAATTATACTCATTCCCACAGGTTCTGACAGAATGCATCACATTTGCACGTGCTTTTGATTCTTGAGCTCACTCATGCGCTCTTAATTTCTGTGCGCCCACAGATCGCGATCAGGAGACAGCTTTTAATAATTATAAGGGGAGTTTGCAAATGTGATATATTGATTTAATACAAAAGATCAATAAACAAGTACTGCATGATTTTGTTCTATTTCATCAACGAAAATAGTTCAAAATAAAGTAACAGCTGAGCCGTTGTGCATCACTAAAAGCAAATTTATATGTAAAACATTAATGTCCACATGAATCTATGAATGTAATTGCACTCATGCCACCTCTGAGCCTCATTAAACATCTGAAAATGTACATACAAGCCACTTTTGTGTTCTGTGCCAAATAATTTTTTTATTAATACTAATTTCATGATTGGTAACTTATTTGTCGTATTGTACTTATTCTATTTTTTTTTAAATATAATTTTTAAAAAGCTTATAAACATAATTTTTTTTATTTGAAGTAGATGTAAGTGATGCTATTGCAAAGGTAAAAAGAAAATACCCCTGTAAGTCACTTTAAGGAGTCAAACGTCACCTCGTATTTGGAAGGCTAATTTTTTTTCAGAATTTTTTTTTATTGATCAGAAGGTACTCCTATGTTTTTAATTAGGAGGACAAGCGCTCCTAATTACAAGAAAAACACAGCTCTTAAACTGTGTGTGTGACTGTAGCCGTATGGCTGTGGAATGGGGTTTGGCCGAGGAAATATTTTCAGTCAAAATATATTTTTTTGCTTTAACCCCTGTATTTAGTGTGCACTTTTTCTACAATATTCACTCATCATGACACTAAAATATGGCATTCTAAGTCAATCTACTGCAGTTTTTCCTCAGTCAGTAGAAAATGTGGTTAACACCCGGTCATGCATGAAAAAAATAAATACCGTCATATACCGTGAAACCGGTATAATTTTGAAAAATACCGTGATATAAATTTTTGGTCATACCGCCCAGCTCTAAGTAAGACCGTAAAATTGCAATACTAATTTCTACTATTTACGTCTTAATTTCTTAATTTTTACCACAAGCTTTTATTTTGACGGTTTTCAGAGTGAGGCACAACAGTTTTTCCGTATAAGCAGACAACTCATAATCCTTTGTTTCTCTGTGTGACTTTTATTGTAAGGCCTTTTTAAAACCTCTAAACTATCAGACTTTCAGATTTCTTATAGGCAATGACATTATCTATAACAGTTTGCTTTATACAATGCTACTGAATGCATGTAGAGCAGTTCACAGTATTTTGCTTTCTTGTTTATAGTGACTGGACGTGTTGAACATCGTGAGGAGAGAAGAATGATGAAACATTTCTCTACACAGCCAAAGGACATATGGCCACTAAAGAGCGAAAAAGCTGAAGAGCCTGTGCTAAAAACATTCAGTGAAAACACAAGGGGTTAACACTTTACAATACTGTTCCATCATTAATGAATAACTACACGAGAAAACATGAGTAACGCAAGATTAGCACTCTAGTAACTACTAGTAACTAACAAGAAACTCTGATTAATGAATTAGTAAGTGATAGTGCATAGTCAAATGTTTTGCATACCTCCCCAAGAACTACTGCATAAATATAATTAATATGAAAACATAGTGTATAATCAATTCTAAAGTGAAGGTCATGGCAATCCACTAGTAATGACTCAAAACAGTATTCTAAAGTGAAGATCGTGATAACTCCTAGTAATTACTGACGTTATTGTAAACTTTTGAAGTTTTTGTAAGTTTCTGGTTAGTAATTAATTTTGCTAACACTTAAATCATTACTAGTGGGTTGCCGTTATCTTCACTTTAGAATACTGATCCAAATAATGAGTAATTTATTCAGAAGGATGTAGTAACACATCAGTCATTACTATCCAAAACCTTACATATATCTCAAAAGCTTACAATGACGTCAGTCAATATTAGAGAGTTATTATGCTTTTCACTTTAGAATATTGATCCAAGTAATTAATAGTTTCTTTAGAAATATTTGGTAATACTTGATTTGTTACTAGTGGATTATCATGATCTTCACTTTATAATTAAATATACATTATGCATAATTCACATACATTTTGAACCTGTATACAGTAGTTCTTAGTAGTTCTCCAGGAGATATGAAAATAAAAATCATAGTTATTTATTAGCTAATAGTGAACTATCAGTTTCAACCGAGTGCTATTTACTAAATTGTTAATCAGTTTCTTGGTAGTTAATAGTAGTTACTAGAATGTTAATAGTGCTTTAGTCATTTGTAAGACAGAGGAGGTCTGAAAGTTACACCTTCTAACCACTACGCTGTCAGTATTTACTGAATGCAGCTATAAAAATGTGTTTTTCCAGCTTAGTTCTCAAAGATTGTTGCACTTTATAATGATGATATTTCAACTCTTGTTGTAAATATTTTTGTAATACTTTTTACTGGATTTAAAAGTTGAAAATGAATTGATCCTTGCTGCTGTTGTAGCTAACATACACTTCTTCACTGAACTAGGTTTGAATTAAATGTTCATTTTCTGTAGTTGACGAAGCTGCTTTCTACGAGCAGTCTGTAATTTTTGTAAAGGCCGGGACACACCAAACTGACTTGAAAGAACTATCAGCGATGAAAGCCGACAGTGTTGTCGCCTCGCGGTGTCGGATCAAAAATCTGTGCTTGAACACCGCATTGACTACAGCCCTCTGCAAACTAACACGTGTAATCTGTGCCTGCGTGAGAGGAGTTAGCGGTCTATATCAGCAGCTATCAATAGTATATATTCTTTATTCAAAATGAGATCCCGATATACGAGATAAACGGATATACTAAATGTAAATAAAACAGTGCTTGCTTACTATTTTGAATATCAGTTGTATTGATAACTTCATTTTAAGCGACTTTCATGTTGTTATGAAAATATTCACGTATTGAAATGCTTGGGTAAGATCACGTAACATCAGAACAGTCTTCTGTCTGCGCTGCCTTCATTTACTTACTCGTTTTCATCACTTCCGCTGTAATTCTGGAGCACTGACTCGTTTGCTGAACTGAGCATCGATCAGAGTTCTCACTCGCGCCGACGTGAGGAACACGCCAAACAAACTACACTAGCGCAACAGATGCTCACCGACCGGTGGCTTGGTGTGTCCCGGCTTAAGGTATGAAATAAAAAAACAGGCTTTTTAATTATTATTTTTTAATCTGGTATGAAGTATCTGCATTGTTTGCAAGACTATCAAAATGTATGTTCACATGGACTGTTTTAAAGCTGTTGTAGTAAATCCAAAATGGATGTTTCCATCACTCAGGTGCCTCTTTAATCATGAGGAATTGTTTCTTCCCTGTAATCAGTGTTTGAGTGAGTCTGTTCATTAAAATCTGTCTTCAGCAAGATTCATTGTGAATGTGTTGTTTTATACTGCACTAGAGTGTAACTCAAAGAGACATACATTGTATTTCTTCTATAGGCATTCAGTAGGTACTCCTTAAGGCCCTTTCACACTGAGTTTGATTAAGCAGCACAACTATATGATGAGATGACACTCTTGAATTAAAAGAACAGGTCCCAATGGAGCTATTCACACTGTGTGCGATCATTCGCAGCATGACAAAGCAATTTTTGACAATGTCAAACTTATCTGCAGTCTAAACTGCAAATAAAAGTTTTTGCTATGGCATTAAATGCATATAAATATACAGTTTGGACTTCAGATATAAATTTAAAATAGTTTAATTATATAAAACAATTTTATTATTGTTTATATAATATATAATTATACGTAGTTTATTATTATGATTTCACAGTCCTAGTAAACCCTTATGTCTTTGTAGTGCAGGGTGTTGTCATGTTTGTGTGTATTGGTTATATTCTAATGAGCTGTGATGTCATCGTGACATCACACTGTCCTTGTAAACCGTTGTGTCCTCATAATTCAGGTTTCTGTCTTCCAGGACATATGTCCTTGTAAATCAGCAAAAACTCAGGATGATGTGTATCTTGTTTTATAAATGATAAATAACAAATAAATGTTGTGTTTTGATGCCTTGATTTTTTTAAAGCATTTATTTTTTTATTTGAAAGCTCTACTATAAAAGGAAAGCATAGTCCCTATAAACCACGTTTTTTTCTGGTTTGAAGAAAATGTCCTTATAATGCAGGCTTACCTGTATGTGTGTGTGTGTGTGTGTGTGTGTGTGTGTGTGATGGCTCGGATTAACCCTTTCATTACTGCATCCCTTAAATCCGAACTGCTAGAGGGTTACTGTAATGCATGTGCCAACTGGGCACAGTTTTCCTGATGCCACCGGGGTGGCATTTGCACTCGGCTTGGGCCCGCCATCGCTGCTTGCAGCTATATTATTATCTTATTTTATTAAACCTACTGCCGGGATCTTCAACCCTGCTCCTGGAGAGCTACCATTCCTACAGACCTCCGTTAAAACCCTACTTCAATACACCTACCTGTAATTAACAAGGAGCCTTAAAGTCCTCGATTAGCTGGTTCAGGTGTGTTTGATAAAGGTTGGAACTGAAATCTGCAATACGGTAGATCCCCAGGAGCAGGGTTGGAGACCCCTGAACTACTGATAGTGTGACACCAAGATTGTAAAACTACATGCAGAAAGCATGCTGTTCCTAGAAAATATTCAGCAGCATAATAAATTGCTATAGAAAGCCAGGCTATTTTTTGTTAACAAAACATATATGTATGAAGAGCTCTTTTCCAAAACGCGATAAACGCCAAATTTAAAAAAATGAGTTTGTCATGCCATTTTGCTGTGTACTGAACCTATTCACTGCTCCATCAATGTTTCATGCCAAATCGCTATATTTCCTTGTTTAAAATGTACTGCAAGATGCAGTTCCTTTCCAAACCGCTATAAGCGCCGAACCTGTTTTTAGCCTAAATGCGATATGCACTCACTCAGGTGGTTCGTCACTCAGGTGGCGCGTTAATACCCACTGTGGGATGTCAATGTAACAGATGTGTATGCCAGTAAAGGCGGTGTGTAAACCTCACTCTCCTGACCTCAAAAAGAGGCGCTCTAGCGACTGACACTAGAGGCTGTAGCCTTTGGCGTTCCTTGTTAGAGCGCCCGCCTCCCGTGCCGGAAACCCAGGTTCGAGACCCACTCGGTGTGATGGTGCGGACTCGGGGGGGTTACATCAACATAAGGCTGGTACAATCGGTTTATAGTATGAGTCCCTGATGTCATATGTTGCATGTTCTCTTTTTTTTTTGACATAAACCAACATAAAAAAAAAGGATGGATTTGTAGCGTATAAAAAAAAAAAGAATTTATAATCGACAATATTGTTGTTTCATTTAACAATCATTGTTTAACATGTTCAGACTAAGCCAACAGACCATTTTAACAGGATAAATTGAATATTAACAAAATGTATGGGTCTAGGTAAAAAAAAATGTCATTTTCATGAAAACTATTAAAATGGATTTATAGCGTTTTGGAAAAGAGCTCTTCATATATATATTTATATATATATGTGTGTGTGTGTGTGTGTGTGTGTGTGTTTTTACAGTTTACAGAAGATATTTGGATAGACAAATAATTTCCTGTCTATTTGTAATCTATTTTTTTGCACTTCTGCTTTATTGTACTGCTGCACAACTTGGCAGGGTAGCACTATTTGTCACCCGTAGATTTATTCTTCATGCTTTTTCTATTCAAAATAAATGTAAATTCTGTAGAGCTGATTTAGCCCTTGGCTGAGAGTTTAGCATCAGTGCATTTAGTTGCTGCTGAATATTTGCTTTAAATGTTTGCATTCTGCTCCATTATTTTCAAAGGCAAATGCTTTTATGCTCATTTAGACGCTAAAGATTTGTTTACTAATTCTTCTTTGCATTTAAAAAAAAAACATCTGGTCTGTAATAAAGTGGACAAAAGAGAAAGTCACACTATGATGGCATATTTTATTGATATATCAGAATATTCTGAAAATATTGATTGTGATAGTGATAATTCTTTTTTTTTTTTACAACTTGACTGATAGTTTGTTGAGTGAACTTTGCCATTTACTTGGCCAAAGCTAGTAATAAATAATTATTAAATAAATAATTATTCTGTTTAAATATGTGTAAAAACGTTATAACATTCCATATTTTGACAGCACAGTGGACAGTTTCATAAGGCAATGGATATTGTATTTCACCCATGCTTGGTTAATTGGTATTTGTATATTGTTTAGAAGAGAAAAAAATCTAGTACCATTTCGAAGCCAAGTGAGAATCACAAACTCATAACAATAATATTGACTCAACTTGACTAAATAAAGTTAATTTTAAGTAAAAATTTATGTAACAATAAGACATGCTGGCAAGCCAAATAAAGCTTTTTACACAGAAATAAGTACACTGTATGTTTTATGATGGTAGCCAGATACTTGTTACAAGCAAGGTATTTAATTGTTTTGGTAACATTTTATTCTGATAGTCCACTTTATACATTCAACTAAAGGTAAGTAACTTTGCAACTACCTGTCAACTAGCAGTCATTAGAGTATTAGTAGATTGTCTGCTTAATATCTTCCAACACTTTACAACAACATACTGACTATAAGTGTTTCTAGCTCAGTGGTTGAGTATTGCATTTGCAGCATAAAGGATTGTGTGTTCAATTCCCAGGGAACACGGACACTGATAAATAAAAAATAGTTTAGTCTGAAAGCATATATGTTGCTTTGGATAAACATCGTCTGCTAAATGCATACATATAAGATATAAGAATCTTTGGAAGTACATGTTAACTTAAGCCTGGCTCACACTGCAATTTTGGCCACAATTTTGTCGTCTGAGACACATTTTGAAAATCCTAAAAGATTCCTATAATCCTAGGCTAAAATCAGTAGTCTTTAATCACTGGTTTGACATGTTCACCGACAGCCGATTAATGGCTGTTGCGATCAAATTTCACCTCCGGCAAAATTCTGGCAGTGTCAGAAGATTTGGCGCACAGTCCTGCAGTGTGACTACCCCTACGATGAATGTCAAACTGTCTCAGTTTTTCAACACAAGCTATGAGCCATAAACTCCGGCGCTCCCATCCTCCGCTCACGGAATTCATTTGATATGGTTGATCCCATAGTGTGAGTACAATCTTCAAGGACTTTAAAAAAAAATCGCACTGTGTGAACCCGACTTTATTAAACTCTAAACCTAACCAAAGAGTCTACTCTGAGAGTAAGTGGACGTGGTTACAAAAGAATGAGAATTAGTTGACATGTAATTGCTAAGTTACATATAGTTTGTATAATGTCTAAAGTGGACTATCAAAATAAAACGTTATTTTTTATTAAGACAAATTGCATTCTTGTTAGCATGTGTGTTCACAGAAGAAACCCTTGTAAGTATTAATTTAATACAGCATTAAACATGGACATGTCAGCCTATTTTCTCATCTTGCAAAATATATGCTTAAAATAACACTTTATTTCAGCATTTACTCTGTCTATCCAGTCCCATGCTAAACATGATGGAAAGTTGAAATCTTGTTCCCATGTTTGGTACTGTAAAATAACAACAATCACTTAAGTAATGTAAACTCAAATGGATTATGCAAATTGGTTAAGCAGAATGAAATTGTGACAATATCTTGAAAAAAAAGTATTTTTTAAGTCCACGTTTCATATTTCTCTGCCCACAATTTCTTTCTAAGAAATATCATGATGTTATTTGACTGGTTAAATTCACCTGTTTTTTGTTCTGTCAGTAAAGGTGTGCTGTGATTGGTCACACTATCACACTAATTTGTCATTGGCTGTATGTCAAAGTAAGAGAGAGTCAGTGTCATCATGCACAGTTCAACTTCAACTGATCACTGAAAAATCCCAAACTTTTCTGTGGATGAATATGAAGATGACACTCACTGCTCTCCTAATCATGGAGCTCTACTGTCTTTCCTCTGGTCTAATTAAATAAAATTGTAAACGAGAAGATGACATGGGATTCTGCAAGTAAGTACTGTAGAACTAACTTTACTGACCTCACCCACCTTCACTAATGAGAACGAGGAACAGTGATATTTGGAGGATCGTGACATTTCTAATCCCTGGTTAGTGAGGAGGATCCCTACACATAATGAGGAGTTTGGAAGTGGTCAGGATGTGTAAATGCAACACAAATGAGCTGGGATATAAATCAGCCAGATAAAGATAATGGCTGTGCTTTTCTATACAAAGTACAATAAGAAACCACATGATGCAGCATGCACTGCTAAATATGCCTTATTCTGTATGAAAGCATCAGAGTTTCTTCTGGTGCATCAGAATGAGACCAGGGAAGGAGCTCTGGAATACTGCAGAATCCATTATAATGACTTGGCCAGTCTGAGCACAATTAACCGGATAAATTCTGCTTTACCACAAATCACACAGGCTGAAACAGAATATGTGTGGACTGGTCTGCGCTTTCTAGAAGGGCACTGGTTCTGGGTCAATGGAGATGCAGAAACTGTGAGGAGAAGTTCAGCTTTGTTTGTCAGTAGAAAGTACAATGAAACAAATTAATTCATGAAAAAAAGCAAATGGGTAATGTTTTTTAAAAATAAAGTACCCTTGTCATGCGCTGTTAGTTTGGGGTGGACATTCAGTCTGGGGACACTCAGCTTGGGGTCAAAGAGACCTCAGGCAAAGAAAATATAATCTTGTAACAAAAAGAACCACATATATATATATATATATATATATATATATATATATGTGTGTGTGTGTGTGTGTGTGTGTGTGTGTAAGGTTATATGTAATGTAAGGGAAACAGCTCAATTTAGCTCGAAGGGAATCATTTATGATTTTATAGGGAATTTGAAATATAATCACTGTTTCATGGCTGATCACTGAGTCGGCCAGCGATCCACGGAACGAGCCGTTTAACATCAACTCTGCGCTTTATATTAAAATCCAAAATGTAATGAAAACACTATTAAATAGCACAGTAACAAGATCGGCAGTTTAAGACATTAACTTGTAAGCACAAAACACAAGATACTTCTCTTTTCAATATAAATAAAACTTTATTTATATAAACCTAAGACATAAACTAATCTAACACATGAACACACACATTCACATGTTCCAGAAAGAGAGAGTGAAGAAAGGATGAGTTTAAGAGAATGAAAATGTGAAATCCCAAGTTTACAGCAATATTTGCTATTGCATAGACCTGAACAACCATCAATCACTTATTTAACCCTCACATCGAGTTCCTCAATGAGGCTAAAATGTGTATTAAACACACCAGCTCAGCAAACATCTGGAGTTGTACTTGCTTGCATTGCCTTTGTGTTAAGGGATTCCTTGTGTCGTTGTCATTGCAGAAAGGGGGGGTTCCCAATGTTGCTGATTGTTCGTAATGATGTCTTGGGAAGCCAATCATTGGGCGTTGGCTGACGAATGTTCTCAGAGTCTGTTGCTAGTTGAAGTTTGAAGCGGTGCAGTCGGAGCTGGCCTTCGCGGCAAACTTAACTTTTGAACACGAAACTCAAAGGGAAGAAAAGAAACTGAAGGAAAATAATAAACTGATGTTATTAGATTAGGTGTTTTTTCTTATCATCGTGGTAGCACCTGGCAGGTAAGCCAGAGCACGATTAAAGAGCGCTAAAAAGCAGCGTCAAAACGCAGTGGCAAAAAGAGCTTGAAGCAGATGAGAGAAGAAAAGAGGTGTCCTGAGTTTTTAAAACTCAGATTTTGGACCCATCCCACTGGCTGTCTTGACAATTAGATATTGTCTTAGCTGGGGGTGTTGCTTTGTTTCTCCTCCCAATCATTAAATCAATATATCATGGTCAGTCACATTGTCCGAATTTTACACACTCTTGCAAAGTATACTTTTGGATGTCTATAACCAGAATATGATACATTTGACAAAGAACCAATTGAAAGAAACGTTTCAAGCTAGAATTGTCACACACATACATACCAAACATTAAACCCTTAAGCTATTCTCTAGTTATTAAAAAGACACATAATATGTGATTAAAACATGATAGTCTATTGTGTGTGTGTTACATATATAATATGGAATTATGCATAAAAAGGATTGGTTGCTCATAAGTCCTTTTAAAATTATTTTAGGTGCATATGAAAACAACAATATCTGTGAAGTACAGTGTAGGGCATAAGAACATGTTCTGTGAACAAAGGAATTTCTGTCTGGCCTGTGTCTTGCTAGCTGGTTGGGGTAAGTCAATCTAAGAAAGTCTGAAGCTCGTGATTTCTATCATGGAACACATGTGATGGCCATCACTTTGACCTAAATCTTGATTACTTGTCCCAAATTTGACAGTTTCTTTCCTGAGTTGGAATTATCAATGTGTTCCTTTTAATTTAATGTTGCAAGCTGTTCAGTGAAAGCTGCTTGTTGGTTAGGCTTTCTTCAGATGGGCTGAAGCGAGGGATCTGATTTATAACGTTGTCTTATTTTCTTGGGGCCTGTCTGGAATTTCGGGTACTCATGTTTTGATGTTCTGATGGAATCTTAATTTCTCTGACTCGTTCTGGTCCTACATACCCCCTTGATTGGCAATGTGTCAAGTTGGAGACATCGGCAAGCACTGGATAAACAGGCAGAAGAAGCAGACAAAAACAGCAAACAACAAGACAACACCTCCATGACAGTTACTGTACTCAGAGCCAATCCTCCCTATACGCAGAATACGCAAGCTGCGTAGGGCCCCCGAAACAACATCCCTTGCTCTCAGAGATGATTTCATTTTAGTTTCGTTTTGATTTTGGCCTACAGCTATGAAAACATGAATGATAATTTATTGTAATGCGGTGCGGTCACCCTTTCTACGTAAAAATCTGTCAAATCATGTAACGTGAATGTGGTAAAGTCTCTTGCTCGAGACTAATACAATGAGTTGAAAACATAGCGAGCCGCGGAACAGACACTGTTTCTCGAGCGCAATTCGAGACAGAGTGAAACATGGACAAATGTGTTTCATTCATAATCACTCGAACTGCTTGTTCTGGGTGGTTGTGATCGCCGGCCTTCCGTTCTGTCGCTGGTCACAGCGAACATGACTCAATTTTGCAGTCACCCATGTGCAGCTTATCTTGAAGGAATTTGTTCAGTTGTCTCATGACTTGTTCCATGTTTTCTGATGGTAAGCTGTATTGTTCTTGTGCATACTTAGCACTGTGCATTTCTGAGTGGTGCTGAGGTGGGTTTCATTGTCGCTTACCCTCATGAGTTGCTCTTGGATGAGTCAGGTCCCATGGATTTTTCCAGCGGTTGGGCTGATAGCTGTCGTGGACATGGGGGTCACATTCTCTATGTGGTCTCTGGTGTTGTGATGCAACTGGGTGTCGTCGAGTGCAAGACATGAGTCTTTGTTGACAGAGTTGAACAACTGTTGGATGTTCATAGAGTGTGGACAGGCCATGACGCCTTGATGGTGGCTGACTCCAGGTTACAGATTTCTTAGAAAGAGGCATTTGAAGTTCACATCCTCTTCAAGGTCAGGTTCATTGTGTGCACCAAAGTAGGCTTGTCGGAGTCAGTTGTAGTAAGCGTTTTTAGCTTCTTGTCAACCGTACTTGGTTTCTAAGGCAGTTAAAAGTCAATTTTCTGAGTCAGGGTCATTAAACTCTTTAATCAGGACCTCACAAATTAGCTGGAAGTCTGACTTCGTTCGACTGGGTTGTCGATCTTGGAAGTTTCGTACCTAGGAACTGGACGTGGCTTTAAGGAGGTATAACCTGTCTCTGTCATTCAGATGAGGTCCCATTTCTAGATAAAAGTCGATATCTTGAAGGTGGGCCTGGATATCGTGGCCCTCTTTGGAGTTCAGGTTGAACTTGCTGATGTTTTTAGACAGCTTGTTGAGGTCTTTGATGGTCATCCCATGTGCAGCTCCAAGGTCTGCTTGGATGGTAGGTTTTCTTACGTTGGCAGGAAAGAGTATTGTAGCGAAGGCAGGTGAGGTTTTGGGTTGTGGCCCTTCGCTTCTTTCGCTGTATACGAGTTCTTGGACATGGGACTTGGGACTGACAGTTCCCGCAGGAGTAGCCTCCACACTTTGGCTCACATGTGGCCCCCGAGGACCTTATCATACCTGACCACAGCAGTTCTCATTGCTTGTGCACAGTGTGTCTTTGACTCATGGGCTGTCATACTTATTGCCTCAAACAACTGTTGGTGCGCTCCACCCACCATTTTCCCAAGTGGGCTGACTCACAGGATGAGGTCTCCTACCATTTTAATTCTTTGCAGTGCAAGATTTCCTTCCCGATGACTGAGAATTAATTATGTCTTTCCAGGCCTCCTTAATTCAGCCAAATCTACTTCTGAGAAAAACTTTTTCAATCGCTCTGGACTCGTGCTCTCGCTATCTCTTATAGACCATAACAGACTAGCTGATGAGCCTTTTCTGTCCCCACTGACATTCTTGCTCGAATTTTGAGGAGATACCTTTTGGTTCTTACATGGACAGCCATCTTCCCAACTCTATCCTACACAACCAAATTGAGGCAAGACAAGACCTCCTTGTGCAAGGTGTCAATGGTCGTCTTTTGGACAACTGTCAAGTCAGCAGTCTTCCCCATGATTGTGTAGCCTACAGAACTAGACTGAGAGACCATTTAAAGGCCTTTGCAGGTGGTTTGAGTTAATTAGCTGATTAGAGTGTGGCACCAAGTGTCTTCAATATTGAACCTTTTCACAATATTCTAATTTTCTGAGATACTGAATTTGGGGTTTTCATTAGTTGTCAGTTATAATCATCAAAATTAAAAGAAATAAACACTTGAAATATATCAGTCTGTGTGGAATGAATGTATACATTATACAAGTTTCACTTTTTGAATGGAATTAGTGAAATAAATCAACTTTTTGATGATAATCTAATTATATGACCAGTACCTGTATATATATTGTTACATCTCCGGTCTGCCGAAGTGGGTATGTATTTCTGAGTGTGTCTGTGCAGGAGAAGGTGCGGCCTGAATTCATCCAGATTGGAGACCCAGAGAACTAGAGATCCCGATTGGCCGCCTCCTAATTGGTCTGGTTCCGGTTCCAGTGAAAAGGACCTCCCCAAACAATCTAGAAGGCCGAATGTGTGCCATTTGCTTTGATTTGATTTTAGTTCTTCTGTGATTGTGTATGTGTGCTTTAAGAAATTTGCTTTAGTTCTAGGTAACCTCTAATTCTATTTGTAAATATTTAGTTTAAGGGAAGTAGGGAGTGTGATGCCATTTATTTTATATATCTTGTTTGTTTCTTGTTTTGAGTTAAGGGAGTTAGGGAAGTTGTGTTGTATGATTTTCTTTTATGTGTTTTATTTTGGTTAGGGAATTTAGAGGGTACATTAAACCCAGTCATTTATTAACACATGTATAACGAAACTACAGTAACAAACGGGACAATTTCAGGAGTGGACAAGGCCAAAAAAACAAACATAAATGACTGGGTTTAATGTACCCTCTTGTTTGATGCTATCTTGGGAGTGAGCGCACATTTACTTTATGTTATGGCTGGCCCTAGACGGGTCGTAACAATATATATATTCAGTGTCCTCCAAAATTATTGGAACAGTAAAGACAAAATTGCTCTGTTGGTTGTGGAGTCAAGATATTTACAAATATTATTAAAAGTTGAATATGAGACAAAACTACAGAATGTCACATTTTATTATTGGGTGATTCAACACAGATGTTTTACCAGCTAAGAAGTTCAGCACTTTTAGAGATTCATCCCCCTATCTGATGCGAGCATAAGTATTGGAAAAGTTGCCTCACAGGTCTTTTTAAGTGATTAGATTGAGAGCTGGGGGACTCGAGTCACAGGACTTGACTCGAGTCTGACTTGAGTCGCAAATTTAAGGACTTGTCATTGACTTGAGACTTGACTTGACTTTGCCTTCATGACTCGGCAGGACTTGAAACAACTCTAATTAGTATTATAAATTATTGCGACATAATTTGGTAAAACAAAATGCAAGCCACTGAACCAGCGACAGAAGTGATCAGAGTCTGCACGGATGACACTGCACGAGCACAGGAACACAGCGCGCCAAATAAAGGGAGCAAGAGAATCTCCCGAGATATTTAGATTAACACTTCAAGACTGTGCAAGTGTGGATTTGCAAAGCCAGGACATCACCACTCCATAAAGGAAAGGTATGTAAGCTTGTCCATTAGATGAAAACAGCATTGGTCTTAAAATTCAGCTTAGGTCTGTCATTAAATTAAAGTGATTATAAATTACTAATCTCGTGATTGTAATTAACAACGTCAAACTTTAATTTTGCTGGCGTTTGCCTCTCAAAACAGTGCTTTAGTGTCAAGTATCCCTCTTTGTAAATCAATATATGGAATTGTACCACGGAAACGGTGTTATATAGATTAGTTAGTGATATTTCTCTTGAACCCAAAATCCAAGACATGCTGTCAAAAAAGGCCCTAGTATGAGTTTTTATATTTTTAACATACGATATTTAGTAATATTTTCAGCGCGGTTTCCAACAGTTCCGTTCAGCCCACAGCTAGAGTTACACGTGTTTCTAAGCAACACACTGAAAACTGAACGAATCCAGGGATTTGAACGAATCGGTTGAGTGATTCAGTGGCCCATTCTTGCTCGTTCATGACAAATCAACTGTTTTGAATTAATCAGTTCAATGAACACTTCTGTGATAAAGCAGTGATCTATCACCACTTACTGGCGGCAGTAATGTCAAATGCATATTTCTATATTCAATTGTGTTATAAATCTTTTTCCAACAGACCAAACAGAAAACAAAAAATAAATAAAACAAAAAGCTTAGGCAGACCTTAAATGCACAGCTGTCAATATAGTTCTTATTAAGATGAAATCCAAAAAATCTATAAGTTATAGAGGAAGATACATAAACATTAATAGCAATAGGCTTCTTGATTTGAGCCATGATGACAATAGTGTGAAATAAGTGTAATAAACAGTCCAAATAGGGTGTGTATATTTGATCAATTCTGGGTCAATTTATTTCTGATATAGGGGATTATTTTTAGTAAGCATATTATTTACCATTTATTGCTAAATTATTGGAAAGTACTGTCCTACAGCTTCGGTCCTTCCTAGTAGCTAATAATTTATTTGACCCATTTCAGTTCGGCTTCCGTCCACAACATAGTACTGAAACTGCCCTTGTAAAGGTGGTTAATGATGTATTACTCTCTTGCGACACTGGTTCTCTGTCTTTACTTCTGTTACTAGACTAGACCTCAGTTCGGCCTTTGACACTGTAAAGGAATTTTCCTTTATGGACAGTAATCAAACAGTGAGACATAGATTCAGATGTATGTATTATATGTTTTCTTCTTCTCGTAGTTAGATAAGCATTCTTTGTGTGATGATTTACTATGATTGAGAAGTGATAGAGGTAAGGAAACGCAGATGGTCAAGGGGGCATTTGCCTCCCTTTTCTGTATAACCATCAATCGGTAAACAAACTGGTATCTTTCCCTCTAGAGGAGGGAAGGAGGAGGCCTTGGAAGGAAAGGACTATAAAACAGACCAAAACTGCTTTCCCTTAGCTCTGTAGCTCCTCGCTCTCTTGCGCTCTTGCTCTCTTGCTCTCTTGCTTCTTCTTATCTCTGGCTCTCTGGCTCTCTCTCTATCTCTCTCTCTCGCTCCTGACTGACTTACAGCTATGTGTGTTAGAACTGAGGAGATCTTCTCTTGCAAGAGAATAAACACTTTATTATTATAATATGGACTCAGAGTTGTCTCTTACTCAGTGATGATGTTTGTTAGAAAATTGCCACAACAGTTTGGTGTCAGATAGTGGGATTCCTTGGACGTGACTTCTGGACCTGACAGCGGACGGAGGCTGATCACCTTGGAGCTGAAAAGTTCCAACCCTACCTCGCAAAAAGATTCAGAGACGAGGGACCGTTCCGCTGTTGGGACCGGAGGGATCGACCACTGGAATCAAAAAGAACCCAGGTGGCACAAAACGACATCTCTGGTAAGAAACAATTAAATTCAATTTAATTAGGGTGAAATTCAGGTTAAAGAGTGAAATTGAACCATATTGGCTGAGATTTGTTTCTGTGGTAGAGTAATCTGGGCACGAACGTTCAGATTAGGTAACCTGAGATTAACTTGAGATCTGTACGGATCAAGATAGGTTTCAAACAGGTACCGAGGACTCTGGGCACGAACGTTCAGATAGGTAACCTGAGATTAATTTGAGATCTGTACAGATCAAGATAGGTTTCAAACAGGTACCGAGGTTAATTGGGGTTAGGAAAAAATCGAAAGATTTTGATAAATCACAATTAAGAGGGCACTACTAGTGCAACCCGATCCGATTGCGGGATAAGAGAAAATCGGATCTGCTGGAGACGTCTAGCAGATTAAAGAAGCGTGCGCGAGCAAATCCACGGGACAGAAGACAGCCAGTATGGGGATATCTCAGAGCAAGTTTGTGAAATATGATACACCGGTGTACTACCAAATGAAAAAAACATTATGGTCAGAAATGTATGCAAGATATTGAAAAATGTATCAAGCATCATGATTTTCCCGAAGAGGGAACATTGAGTCTCACAAAACTGAAAGTGGTTTCAACAACCAGGTTGTTGTTGCAAATGTGTTAAACATGTATGTTAAAAATGTGAACAAACAGTAGATTGTTGGCTAAAGGAAGTAGATGGTTGGCTCAAGGAAGTTAGCAGGAAGGGAAAAAAAAGCAAGTGCAGAAAGTTAGCAGGAAGGGAAAATGAAAAGTGTGAAAGTCTATTTGTATGTGTCTGCACGACCAGAACCGAATGACCCACAGTATGTTTGTGTTTCCCACATGAAAATACGGTGAGGCCGGCACCGCCAAAACACCCATCTACCCAATAGCCCAGCTGGATGCATTGAAATTCGCCCCGACCTCGACTGTTTCTCCGTCCAAGACAACCGCAGCGCGAGACGCTGAATGAACAAGCACGAGCAGCGCGAGTGACAGAGGGGGAGACAGATGCAGCTGGCTGTTGTACAGATTAAAGCAGCACGAGCAGCGCACAAATGTGAACATGACTTTTCTGGCTGCACGGAGTGCAGGTTGTCCAAGAACCATGGACACTGGGCACAGGATTGTCCAGAGGCGCGTAAGGCGGATTGAAAGGAGAGGAACGGAGAACAGGAGAGGAGAGGGCGGGTGACAGGCATTCAGCAAGCTACGAAAAAGGGAAGTAAAAATTTATTAAAGCACACACATACAACACGCTCACATACACTGATTCAAATACCGCTCTGTGCAATGAAGACATGCTTGCAAATCCTTTATGTGTGAGTGTGTGGAAGTTTTGAATAATGCTACCTGCAATGAAGACATGCTTGCAAATCCTTTATGTGTGACTGTTGAAGTTTTGAATAATGTTAGTTGACTGATGAATGTCTGAGAATGTACAAAAGTTTAGGGTTTTTAAGGCTACAGAGATATCCCATGTTAGTTAACGGGACAATGATAGACTTTATGGTTGATTGTGAACCAAGAATGACGGATTTAGTGTTTGAAAGCACTTGAAGTCAGGGCATAGAATATCAGAAAACTGGGCTGTGCCGTTGAAATGTGAGACGGAGGGGGGGCAGGGCATTGAAACATGCGTTGTTGTGCTCTGAAACCTGTCCGGTTCCGTTAATGGCCAGGGATCTAATGTGTAAATTAAATCTGAAACTCACTGCTGGCCCGTTTGGGATTTACAGGAGAGGAACAGCAGATGAGAGATTCTGATTGGGCACAAAAGATTTTGAAATTGGCAAAGATCGAACAGTATCAGTATCAGTATCAATGAATTACATTCATTGATATATGCATATATCAATATGAGGAAGAGTGGATTAACGGGGCAGAAAATGTTTTTGTCAGAAAAAAACAAATTCAGCTGTATTTGATAAACAGAGGACTCTGCGCCTCACTATCAGTAGACAAGGCCACCGAGCAGAAATGGGAAGAAATAGGCCTGTTTGTGAGAAAATGTCTTTCTGCCACAGATTGGATTGAAAAACCAAACGGGCAGAAACACAGTAGAAATGCAGGTGTTTTTATGGAGAAACATGAGCACGGATCTATTTCTGCCACAGACATTCATCCTGTCCTGGCAGAAATACCTCCAAAATTGTGGGCAAAACACAAATATGATGTTGGGTTGATTAAAGGTTGTGAACCAGTTGTAATCACTCCAAAGTCTGATTACAGGCTATGTCCATCGCAATGTCCCCTGAAGAAAGGGGCATTGAGAGGGATACAGCCGGTTTTTGAGTCTCTCCTGAAGGAGAGAGTAATAATTCCCTGTCATGATTCTCCAGTGCGAACTCCTATTTTCCCCGTAAAGAAAATAACATCTAACACAAGTGAACCAGTCACGTGGCGATTTTTGCAGGATCTGCAGGCTGTAAACTCAGCCGTTATTGCAAGAGCTGCCCGCGTACCTAATCCATACACAATTTTGTCACAAATTCCGCAAAATGCAATGTATTTCACTGTGGTTGATTTGGCCAATGCTTTCTTTAGCGTCCCAGTGGAAGAAAAAAGTCAGTTTTGGTTCGCGTTTGATTTTGACAACAAAGGGTACACGTTTACCAGGTTGTGTCAGGGCTATTGTGAGTCTCCGACGATTTACAATGAAGCGCTCAGACGGAGCCTTGAACCATTAACTCTAACGAGCGGAACGGCGCTATTGCAGTATGTAAATGATTTATTGATTTGTGCACGAGATGAGGTTACGTGCGTGGCTGACAATGTAACTCTCTTGAACCATCTGGCGAGAGAGGGTCACAAGGTCAGTCTGACAGAGCTACAGTCTGTGAAGCAGGAAATAATTTGTTTTGGGTCACACTAACACCAAACAGTAAAAGCTATCTCTGAGAAACGGATAAAAGCTATCAAAGATGTACCAAGACCTTTAACAAAGACAATTGTTATCATTCTTGGGAATGTGTGCATATTGTCGAACGTTTATTCCAAATTATGCACTTTTTGAAAAGCCCTTGAGAGCCCTGACAACAGGGAAAGGGCTGAGGTCATGTGACAAGATTGAAAGGCTTTTTTTACACAGATGGTAGACGCAGTCTCCATGATTTTGCAAGAACAGAAAACGTCACATTTATCAACAGCCCAATGGCTGAGGTATCACACGATTTTGCTTGACATGCCAAATGTAACGGTGAAAAGATACACCACTGTTGTCTATCAGCAGGAACAGGTGTGTACACCACGTCCAGACCTGTTGGACACACCTTTAGAAAACTGTGACAATGTCCTCTTTGTGGATGGATCGGCGTCCAAAGATCCACAAACAGGCTTGAATAAGGTTGGTTTCGCGGTGACCACTGAATTTGAAGTCGTAAAGTCTGGCAAATTGCCATCAAATTATTCGGCTCAGGCAGCTGAATTGGTTGCTCTGACAGAGGCGTGTACTCTTATGGCAGACAAGTGTGTGACAATTTACACAGACTCGCGTTATGCTTTTGGGGTCACGCATAGACTTTGGCGCGCTTTGGAAGCACAGAAATTTTTTTGAAGTCGGATGGACATCCGATATTAAACGCAGCTCTTGTGTCTAAGCTTTTGGAGGCCATTCTTTTACCAGACAAGGTCGCGATCTGTAAATGCGCAGCGCACACTAACGATAAAAGTTTTATCTCCACAGGAAACGTGAGAGCAGACGCGGCAGCGAAGGCCGCGGCAGCACAGGAGACAAAAGAAACGACTTGTGCTTTGGTATCTGTGACTAACCCTGATATTTCCCCTTGTTTACAGAGTATGCAGTCTTTTTCCACAGGAGCGGAAAAACAACAATGGAGGTCGTCTGGCTGCAGTCTCGAGGGGGGTGTATGGATGAGTGTTGATGACATTCCTTGTTTGCCCAAACACTTCTTTCAGCATTATGCTAAGTTGACACATGGGTTGGATCATGTGTCAAAAGCGGGTATGATAATGCAGATGAAGGAATTATGGTTTACAAAGGGGTTTACAGTGGTTGCTGAAAATTTTTGCAAAAGATGTGTCACTTGTAAACACACACAATTTGTCTAGGGGAATAAAAACACCCTTGGCATCTCAACCAGCACCAGCAGGTCCATTTGAATATCTAATGATGGATTTCATCGAATTAACCCCTTGTGGGAAACAGAAACACTGTCTGGTGATGGTTGACATGTGGTCAAAATGGGTTGAGGCTTTCCCAACCTCAAAGAGTAAAGACAAATCTGAGCCCATTTGAAATTTTGTTTGGCAGGCCACCATTCATGGGCATAGAGAGGGGTAAACAAGGGCTGCCATCAACGGATGTGTGTAAAAATGACATGTTGAATTACTGCAAAGAAGTGTCTTGTCTGTTGTCAAATATTTCTGTGCAGGTAAAAGCTGCCCAGGGGAAGGTTGCTGAGAGATTCCTGCACGAGGTCAGACCTGGTGATTTCGTGGTGATTCGTGATCACAGGAGAAAGAGCTGGAAATCGAAAAGGTGGCTAGAGCCTTTCCAGGTGCTGTTGGTGACGCACACGGCAGTGAAGGTCGCAGAGAGGGCTACGTGGGTTCACGTTAACCATGAAGGAGGGTGCCGCCCATTGCGGAGGCGGAGCAATTGCTGGAGGAGGTTCAACGCGAATGTCAATAAATGCTAAGATCCAGTTTGAAAAACCCTTGCATTGCAGCTGTGTGTTTAGGGAGAACCAGATATCAGCAGCAAGGAGGAGACAACTTTGATTGCGCAACCGGCATCTGGGTGAACACTGTAATCAACAGAACAGATAAGACTCTTAGTGTTTCAAAAACAGTACTTTCTCACATTCTTTGGTCATAACAGCATCTTTTGATAAAGAGTAACTGAGAGAACGGAGCGTCCAAGACCGTGGCACCCATTCAGAGTAACAGGAATGTGTGGCCTGTATAAAACCACATGTATAATGACTTTGTTGTCAGTGACAATTTGCTTGGTAATACTACACTTCACAACAGGTCTGAAGGTGTTACCAACAGAAGATCAGAACAACAATATGATGACACAAGTAGCGGAAGTTACAGTGAAATGTGTTAATTGAGTTATGATGTTTCTATTTTTTTCTTAAGAATGATTGGTATGTAAAGAAGGTTAAAAGCAGCAGTTATCCGTGTACGAGAGGACGTACAAGGAGAGGGGTTGAAACTGAGGGATTTTTTACATACTTTTAATATTTACATTTTATATTACAGGAGTAACTCAACAGTGATAAATTGATATGTTTATTTCCGACTTTGAACTATACTTTTCCTTATTTATACTATTGTGACTGAGGGTTCGGTCTAGGCCGAGAGTGCGACAGCAATGCCTGTCCATTTAGCCCGGCGATAGAATGAAATCTTTACTGTGCTTGCTAAACATTTACAGCCTAAGCATTTTTCAAATTTTCAAAAAACTTACTTCACAGGTTCAAGAAGAGTGATCATTTATGTGAAAATCAGAGATGAAGAGTATAAGTGTGATGTAATGGCTTGAACTTGTATTTATTATTATTTGTACTATTATTATTACAATGTTTGATTAATCAGTTATCAGAGAATGATAAACAGAGAGGAATTGTAAAGGAATTTTCCTTTATGGACAGTAATCAAACAGTGAGACATAGATTCAGATGTATGTATTATATGTTTTCTTCTTCTCGTAGTTAGATAAGCATTCTTTGTGTGATGATTTACTATGATTGAGAAGTGATAGAGGTAAGGAAACGCAGATGGTCAAGGGGGCATTTGCCTCCCTTTTCTGTATAACCATCAATCGGTAAACAAACTGGTATCTTTCCCTCTAGAGGAGGGAAGGAGGAGGCCTTGGAAGGAAAGGACTATAAAACAGACCAAAACTGCTTTCCCTTAGCTCTGTAGCTCCTCGCTCTCTTGCGCTCTTGCTCTCTTGCTCTCTTGCTTCTTCTTATCTCTGGCTCTCTGGCTCTCTCTCTATCTCTCTCTCTCGCTCCTGACTGACTGACAGCTATGTGTGTTAGAACTGAGGAGATCTTCTCTTGCAAGAGAATAAACACTTTATTATTATAATATGGACTCAGAGTTGTCTCTTACTCAGTGATGATGTTTGTTAGAAAATTGCCACAACAACACTATTTCTCATAATTTACTCATCTCTCGACATTTGGCTGTGGGTATATCTGATACTGCTTGTCTGGAGGGCTTTCTTAGCGGTGACAAAATAGGCAGCATAAACAAGCACAAACTCTGAAGTTTCTTGATGTTGCTTTAATTGTCTTTTCAGACTTGCAGCAAGCAAGGAAACAGAAGTCATCCAACTTGTTTCCAAAACAAAAGAAACAAAACATAGTACCAAGTGAAACAAAATCAAAAAGAAAACTTACACGAAAGATTGGCACTTTACATATTGAAAAGAAACAGTTGGCTACTATGGCGCTTTTCCACTGCATGGTAAGGCACCGTACGGTTCACTTTTGGGGGGTTTTCCACTGGGTACTGTACCTGGTACCTGGTACTTTTTTAGTACCACCTCAGCCGAGGTTCCAAGCGATCCGTACCGTTACCAAAACGTGACGTGTAAACTCTGCTGATCACTGATTGGCCGGAGAGAATCGTCATTACTGTGTCACTGACCTTGCGACATGAGACCCATAGACCTGCTCGATTTAAATCAGCACAGCCAGCGAAGGATCGGACGCAGCTTTTGTTTCAACAAACGCACCTTTTTGCATCAACCACAAATTATCTGTTTCGTTGTCTGTTGAGGAAGTACAGACGTTCCTCTCGTTGATAGCCGAGGAGCGGATCCAGCGAGAGCTTGATGAGGCGACGCGGAAGGAAAAAGCCGTATGTATATACTTTTGAACTTGCTATATTTTCAGAGTATGTCTTCTGTTTATATTTTTACCTTTGTATCTGTGTTTTGCTTCAATTAAAAACAATCTGATCGAATAAGTGTACCTCCAGACTATATTAAATATGTATTATTGTATGAGCACGTAATGAGCCTCTTGAAAAAGAAAAATGATTAATGCCACGATTATAAAAACCATCACATAAATAAAAAAACAAGGGATACATTGTACATTTTGAAATATTCAAAGGTTTATTGATAATTCACTTTACAGAACACGCTACATGAATAGTTAACTAACGTAATCAAGTAACGTTAACGCAGCACACCTGCACGAACATCCCTGCTCTCCTCATCTACAGCCCGTGGCACTGCCACCACAGTCTCTGCTGCTGGGGGTAAATCCCAAGCATTCTCATAACGTTAGACCTCTCCATTGCTGTTAAAAACATCCACATGCCGAGAATGAAGAACACTATTCCGTCTCCTTTCTTTGTTGTGAGTTTGTTTGTGGCGCATTCACGATGATATCACGGCAGTAGAGGCGGCGCAATTATAACGACGCGTGAATAATCCCGCCCACTCTATAGCGGTACTAAACTGCAGTGGAAACGCAAACCGACCCGAACTGAGCCGTGCCGAACCGTACCGTACCGTACCATGCAGTGGAAAAGCGTCACTAGTCCAACTACAAGTCAGTCTTGTCCACCCTCTCCCCCTTCTTTCTTCTTCTTCTTTTGGTTCAATGGCTGTTCACTCCTTAGGAGTATTACCGCCACCTACTGTATTTCTTGCGCACATGGAGGATGGATCTGTTTTGCTATACAAAAAAAAAAAAAAAAAAAAAAGGACAAACAATAATAATATTTGTAATGCCCCATCCATCTCAGAGGATCAGAGCCCAAGCTTCAGCTGGCGCTGCGTGTTCAGCTCCTCCAGTTTCCGCACTGGTCTCCTCACCTCTTAGATGGGCAGAAGCATCATGACCCTCATCCTCAAACACTAAATCCTGTGGTCTAGTCCTGTAAGCTCTAAAAAGGTTAAAACTGCCTTAAATACCTGATTATCATTCAAACCCTTTCCCAAAAGGTCCACAATGCTCACTGGCCTGTTACCTATATTGCTAAAAGATTGTTACGCTGATTGTCATATTTACTACATTCAAAAAGCACATGCTCTACTGTTTCAGAAACATCACATTAATCACACATACCTCCCCCTTCTTTACCAAACAGGCTTTTATAAGGGAGGCTCCTCCCCTCAAATTCAAACGGTCCAATGAAGATCCTTTTGCAGTTACAATCTAATTAAACTAAACTTCACTTGATAATTTACATGATCTTCAACATCTTTATATACAAACATTGATATTAGCATCTTCTTTAATAAACTCTATTTTCATCATGAAAACCAATGAGCATTTTAAAAGACATGCATCCCAGATAACATTCATATAACATTGTCCACATTCTCAGTGAATAAACTCCCCCCCCCCCCCCGACAACTTTATGAAACTAAATATGGATAAAACTGAGATCATCATTATTGGTACTTCATTATTTACCACCAAAGTTCCCGCTGACTTTACTTGCAATATTACTGGCACTTCAATTGCTCCATCTAATATAGTTAGAGATCTTGGTGTTCTGTTTGACCCCTCTCTTTCATTTGTCTCACATTAACTCTCTGTAATGCTTGCTCTATGGCAAATCATTTGTAGATATTAGAATGCAAATCCATGGACCAGTGTCTCAGAAGAATAGATTCGCTGCTGACAAAGATGCCACAACAAAAGTGAACAGACCAGACTCTGAAAATGTGTTGTAACTTAAGATTTATATTTTGAAAGCACACAGCTGGTATGTTGCTTCAATTAATAGAGATCAAACGAAAATAAATAAAACAATACTTTCCCAAAATTAGATTGTGGTTACTCAACTTTCTGTCGTTTTTGTTTCATTAGACCTCAATTTCTTTTCCTTAGTTTTCAACAAGTTAAGCTCTTCATACTTCACAATATTTTATGTAATCCAAAAATACTGGATAAGCAATTACATTTCTATTGTCACTATTTGTTCTTTTAAACCAATCATTGTTAAATTATATAAAAAACATACAACCCCAGTTGTAAATCAAAATAGAAAACCAACAATTCTGGAGGAATATAAAAGATAACCTCTGATTTCAACACCGAATTGTTCAATGTTTCAAGAAAAAACTTTTATTTGAATAGTCCACAAAGAGATTTAAATGTCTTTATCGGTTGACGAAGAAAAATGTCTCCATCCGAGAAAAGAAGAGTCATTTGATTTCATACCATTTGCAGAATTCAGAAAAAAACTTTTCCACAGAAAAAGTTCCCAGAACAGGCTCTAGGTGGCTTGCCAGTCCAACTCCTCCTCAGAACCACTGGAAGGCCGGGAAAAATCCACAACACAGGCTCCAGAACATCGCATCAAACAGATGGCATCGACATGGAAAAAGACAGAACCACAAAAAAAACCTGACCTTGAACAGACAAGGTCACAAAACAATCATTAATATCTTCATTATACCAACATACAATACATGTTTAATTCGTGAAAATAAACTGATCACTGTACATCATCCATTTTACACAAACTTGAATATTTGTATATGCATTCTTCAAATTAAGAATATTTTCTTCACACATGCAATGTCTGTGGCTGTTTTTTTTAACATAACACTCATTTACATATGACTGACCATCTCTCATCACATAGCTGGTCACACAGTTAGCTGTTATTTCCCAAATACAGCTTTACATGTATCTTTTTTCATACATAATTCACTAATTTATTTTGTCTTGTTTTACTTCTTAAAACTATAGTAACGATTTGATTTGTAACTAATAACCATTGCAAACTGACTTACCAAGGAGATCGCCAAACTCACAGAAAGTTCCAGAAAGGCATAGATGTATCTCGTCTCCTATTTTAATAATTTTCTTCCGCCTTTTTAACCAAAAATACACTCCGTAAGCACTTTGTAAGTACACTCAGTAAGCACGTTGCTCTAACACTAATAGAGCATATATATGTCATCAAACACTTTGATATTTATAAGTTGAACGTGTATTTCAGTCAATTGGCAATATCAAATGCATTCATAATTAATCCAAAATAAAGTTTGTCATTTCACTCACATAAATCCATTGACAGAATTCATCTAAGAGGTGGTTTCTTTATTTATTTTTCCTGGAGCGTCAACGAACACCACACTCGTCAGGAATCTGTGCACGAAAGAGAGCTGTTTCACACTCTACGTGTGTGAACCTCGTGTTAAACCCCGGAATATTAGTTTTTTCTGCTGTGCCGCATTTCGCACTCTCATTGGCCATCACTAAGTAATAACCAAATAAGAGCGTACATTCAAGTAAAATGTACATTTTCTTTTATAAATGTTCTTCTTTTTAGTAGTTTTCAATATTTTCTTCGAGAGTGTCTGAAAAAACTATAAGGTCGTCTATGAAAACTAGCACCTTTTGTTCAGTTCAGGTCGCCCATACAGCGCTCCATGAGTCGCTGAAAGGTACTGGGAGCATTTGTAATCCCTTGCGGCATTCTATCAAACTCCCAGAATCATTGAGGGCACACGAAGGCCGTCTTGTGTTTATCCGCTTCCTCCATCTCGATTTGGTAGTACCCTGACTTCAAATCTATAACTGAGAACCATTTCGAGCCGGTTAAAATGGAAAACACCTCCTCCAAATTTGGAAGTGCATAGGCATCCTTTATAGTTTGAGAATTGGGTTTCCTGAAGTCGATGCACAGGCGTACTGAATTATACTTCTTCCTCTCCACCACTAAAGGGGAGGCAAAGGGAGACTCAGATTCACGAATAATTCCAGCAGCCAACAGATCTTGTAAGTGTTTCCAAACAGCATCGATGTCCTGTGGGTGAATTGGCCTGAGGCGATTTTTAAAGGGTTTAATTACTGAGTTTTATGCGATGCTTCACTTTGTCTGTAAGCCCATAGTCCATGTCATGTGAAGCAAACACCTCAGGAATCTTGTTCAACAAAGTTGACATTCGGCTCCTTCACTCTGCTGGTAAAGGGGAATTACCAAATTCAAACTTCATCTGTGAGCAGTCAGAGTTCATTTGAGTCTGAGAGGCATCATGTCTTTGCTTCGTCTCAATCGCGCATTGAACAGCATGCATTTCCGTGGTCACCACTTTTGGTGGGACAGCTATGTCGTTCTGGGTGTCATTCCTCACCAATACAGGTAGACTAAAGGAGCGTTTGGCAGGCAAAATGTACAACCCGCTGGCTAATAATGATCCGCCTGGCATAAATAACATTGCTGGCTGTTCTAAAGTCGTCAGGTTGTCTGTAGGACAACTCAGATGGACAACTCCATCCAGAACAGCTACACTACCTGCTGACACAACTTTAGGAGTAGCTCCTTCCAATTTCACACATCCCAGAACTTCAGTGTTTATTTGCTTATGTCTAACATCCAGGATTTTGAGCACTGCTCAATATCCATTAAAGGCTGGATTGAGGTTCCTTTGGTTTTCTTGAGCATGGTTAGCATAAAGAGCATCAAGGATTTGGTTCCCACAAGGACTTGGGGCACGTGCATCACATCAGGGACCACTAGGGCTAATGTGGTAACTTCTGCTTTTACACCCAAGAATTCTTTAAGAAAAGTCAGAGTGAGTTCTACATAGCCCAATAAGGAACTGACTGTCATCAAACACTTTGATATTTATAAGTTGAACGTGTATTCCAGTCAATTGGCAAGATCAAATGCATTCATAATTAATCCAAAATAAAGTTTGCCATTTCACTCACATAAATCCATCGACAGAATCAATCTAAAAGGTGGTTTCTTTATTTATTTTTCCTGGAGCATCAACGAACACCACGCTCGTCAGGAATCCATGCACGAAAGAGAGCTGTTTCAGACTTTACGTGTGTGAACCTCGTGCTAAACCCGGAATAATTTTTTTTTCTGCTGTGCCGCATTTTGCACTCTCATTGGCCATTACTAAGTTGAAGACGGCTCACTATTAGCCACATTATTAACCGAAAAAGTGTCAGGGATCTGGAAGGAGGATCCAATTGCAGAGTGAGTGAGTGTCAAGGATTTATTACAAAACAAAGATACAAGAGGGTAGTGAGGTTTGCATGTGATTCAACGACAAGAATACAGTAAACCGAAAGACCGCTAGGGAACACCACTGGGATAGCCTGGATATCAACTGGCAGAATAGCAGCAGAAGAAGCGGCAAGGCCAGGCCGATGGAAAAGGCCAAGCAAGGCACCATAGAGCAGAGCTCAGATACTTGTTGACTGCAGACTCTGAACCAGTAACAGGAGCAGGTCAGGACAGGAACTCTGTAACAACACAGAGACAAGACAGGACAAGGCTCCAAAGGAACATAAGTCAAATGCAGGCAGGGGATAAATAAAACAAATAACTAATAAAAAGTAATAAAGAAATTACTAATTTAACCAACACAACTAAATCAAATAATAACAAAAATAAATTAAAAAAAATAAGATCAGGACTAGAAAAAACTAAATAAAATAAATGCAAAATGCAACAACAACCAAAATGCTAGAGCAAGGAGCAAGACAAGAAAAATAAATGACTAGACAACAGGAACAGGTGAAAGCAATTACACTAACAAGGGCTAACAAGTGGGTGTGGCAAAGATTAAACGAGGAGGGCTAGAGAAGCACACGGCAGACAAAGCTATGTGCTAACATAAGACAACAAACGAGAACAAACACAAGACAAACAGTGTGTCAGGCCCTAACACTATGGACGCCTCTACTCCCAACGGATGCCTCCTGGCATCCAACTCCACCAAACAGACTGTATTTGCAGGATGGTAGATAGTGCAAGCAGTGGTGGAGGGATGAGTCGGGGCTTTTTGAAGTCAGTCACAAGCAGTTAGTATTGGGCAGGCTGTACGGGGACATCTTCAGAGATTATGACGGGGGAGCAGTATGCTCAGGGACAGCCTCCACAGGTGGAACATGATTAGCAGGAACACTCCCTGAGGGACTCATAAGAAGCAGCAGATAGCTGGTCTGGTGTGACAAGTTCACCAGCAGGAACATCCTCTGGGGTACTCGTCAGAAGCAGCAGATAGCTGGTCTAGTATGATCTCAGTCAGTGGAACTTGACCAGCATGAATAACCTCTTTGGGCTTAGCAAGACAGACAGGATCAATCTTCTAGGGCAGGACAAAACTGACAGGAACAGCCTCCTCTGGTGGAACACAACTAGTAGGAATATCCTCTGAGGGACTCGTCAGACACAACCGAAAGCTGGTCTGGTATGATATCAGTTGTCAACTTGACTAGCAAGGCCAACCTCGGTGGGCTTGATTGGGTCTTTCTACCAAGAGGTTTTTCACTAGACTCTAGGTACTCCAGGACTTCTTCCAACTCAGGATCTGCTCGCTGCCGGTCTACTAAATCTTCCTCAGAGAGGTGAGGGATCACGGGTAAGCCATGGTCATATTCTTATTGGAATTTCTGAGGTAGAGCACCTGCATTCATCGTCAGGGACTCTGCTAGTGTCATTGAAATTGGAAGTGGTTGATGTCCATCCTGTGACTGACTAACCTGATGTTTCTCACACACAGCCTTCACTGCTTCTGGCAGGATCACAGGCAAATCTTTGTCAATCTCAGCCAGGTGGTTCAGGGTGAATTGTTTAATTCTCTCCTGTTCTTTTTGAGACTCCAGATCATTAATTAGCTGACCGTTTGGGCGCCTGGACAACCCATCAGCATCTTGGTTTTGGACTCCTGCTCTGTATTGTATCTTGAAATTGTATGCTGATAACCCAGACAGCCATCTGTAACTGGTTAAGTCCAATTTAGCAGAAGTCAGGATATAAATTAAGGGATTACTGTCAGTTACAGCAGTAAATTCAGTCCCGCACAAATAGTAACTTAACTTCGTGGTAATAGCCCACTTGAGGGCCATAAACTCAAGCTTATGAGCAGGGTATCGGGCTTCGCTCTTAGTTAATCACCGACTAGCATAAGCAAGAACCCTCAACTGCCCATCCTGTGCTTGATAAAATGCAGCGCCTAAAACGATAGTGCTAGCATCAGTATGTAATATGTAGGGCAATCTAGGGTCAGCATATCCCAAAACCAACACAACCGAAAGCTGGTCTGGTATGATATCAGTTGTCAACTTGACTAGCAAGGCCAACCTCGGTGGGCTTGACAAGACAAACAGGAACAATCTTCATGGCCATGACCCAACTAGCGGGGACAACCTTTGAGGCATAACAGGACAGACAG
This sequence comes from Schizopygopsis pylzovi, assembly GCA_027422435.1. Classification (NCBI taxonomy): domain Eukaryota; kingdom Metazoa; phylum Chordata; class Actinopteri; order Cypriniformes; family Cyprinidae; genus Schizopygopsis; species Schizopygopsis pylzovi. Next base: position 5,270 of record JAPDDL010000766.1, on the reverse strand, counting down.
GAATATTTTATATGGCCATAACATGACTGGCAGGAACACCCGTCTATGGCCATGACCCAACTGGCAGGAAAAACCTCTGTAGGCATGACAGGCAGGAACATTTGATATGGCCCAGACATGACAGGTGGGAACAACATCTGAGGGCTTGACAAGACAGGAACAATCTCTATGGCCATGACCCAACTGGAAGGGATGACCTCCGAGGGAATAACAGGACAGACAGGAACATTTTATATAGCCATAACTTGACAGGCAGGAACACAGTCTATGGCCTTGACCCAACTGGCAGGAACGACCTCTGTAGGCATGACAGGACAGGCAGGGACACTTTATATGGCCAGAGGGGACAGGTAGGGACGAACTCTGAAGGTGTGACTTGACAGATAGGAATGGTCTCCTTGAACATGAATGGCAGGAAACACTTCTGTGGACTCAACAGGCAATGACACTTGACATACTGAAGGGAACATCTTTCATGGACGTAACTTGACAAACAGGAGTGATATGGACATGACTGACAGGAACATCTCTTGTGGACGTAACTTGACAAACAGGAGTAATCTGGACATGGCTGACAGGAATATCTTCTGTGGACATTACATGACAAACAGGAGGGATATCTTGGGACTAGACACGACTGACAGGAACATTTCTTGTGGACGTAACTTGACAAACAGGAGTAATCTGGACATGACTGACAGGAACATCTTCTGTGGACATTACATGACGGATGTCCGGATTACATGACGGACATTACTGTGGATATCTTGGGACTAGACACGACTGACAGGAACATCTTTTGTGGACATGTGCTAACATAAGACAACAAACAAAAACAAACACAAGACAAAGAGTGTGTCAGGGCAAAACCCTGACAATAAGAGCGTACATTCATGTAAAATGTATATTTTCTTCTATAAATGTTCTTCTTTTGAGTAGTTTACAGTAATCTTTAATGTTATATTATTAATTTAATAGCATTCTTTTTTCTCTGTTACTCCTTGGTAACCTTGGTTTTACATCTCTCTCTAAATTGCCATTCTTTCACTTATGATGAATCGTCTAGCTCCATCCTTTCATTAGTACTAATGATGCAGAAACTCTCATTCATGCTTTTGTTTCATCCCGTCTCGAATACTGTAATGCCCTTTTCATCGGCTTGCCAGCTACCTCTATTGCTAGATTACAATATATTCAAAACTCAGCCGCTTGTATTCTCACTCGCACTAAACTTTCAGCCTACATCACCCCTATTCTAGCTGATCTGCATTAGCTACTAGTGGCCTAATGTATCAAGTTTAAAATCATCCTGCTTACTTTTAAAGCTTTGAATGCGATGGCTCCTTACTATCTTTGTAATCTGCTCCTCCCCTATTCTCCTCCTCGTTCATTACGGTCCTCTGATTCTTGCCTTCTCGCTGTCCCACGGTATTGCCTCTCTTCCATGGGTGGCAGATCTTTTAGTGTTGCTGCCCCTAAATTATGGAACTCTCTACCAAGAACACTCTGTCTTGCCAATAGCCTGTCGGAATTAAAATCGCAGCTCAAAAGTCACTTGTTTTCAGAATGTTATTTTTCTTAGTTCATTTATGTTTATTTAGTCTTATTTTGTATACTACTTGATGTTTTTTTGCTTTGTTTTTAGTTTTTTTCCCCTGTATTACTGTTTGATGTTTTCCCCACATTTCTGATGTTTATTGTAAAGTGTCCTTGAGCTCTGGAAAGGCCCTATATAAATAAAACGTATTATTATTATTTTAAATTGAATAGCGTTTTTTGTTACACACTGAAATTATTTAGTGTGCTCCAAGACTAAATCCCAGTCTTCGCTGGATATATTTAGTACAAAATCATTTTCAAACATCTGTTAAATATTGTCTGTCTCCTAGGATGGTCAAACTCAATATTACATAAATATGAGATACATATTTTTATCAATATTTTCTCAATTACAGACTTATCAGTATACAAAGTATTATTTTGCCTATTTTCAAAATGTTATATTAAAAAATATATTATTTAAAACGTATAAGTACGGAATAATTGACGACGGGCCATTGAATTATTAAAAAAATTATGCAAACCCGAGGTGGTGATGCGGTCATGACACGGAGCGGAGGAAAAACAAAGGGCATGGAGAAATCAAGAGTGTGGAAACCACCAGCAACCAACAACTACCTGATCAGCTGAGAAAACAACAGTAGTTGATGACAGACAAATCATAAAAGCTGTGAAAATGAACACTAAAAGATGTGTCTGTAAAATCACCAGCAACTTCCAGAAAGCTAAGGTGATGCTCTGACAATCTGCTGTCCTCAGGAGATTTTGACACAGAATTACAGATGCTACACACCAAGATGCAGACCAGCACTAAAAATAGAAAGGCAAGATAAGAGTTTGCAAAAAAGCACAAAGGTGAGCCAGAAGAGTTTTGGAACTGTGTTTATGGACCGATGAGACAAAGACGAACCTTTATCTATGAATGAATGAATGATGCATTTATATAGCACTTTATTGTGTATTGTTGTACACCCGAAGCGCTTTACAAACATGTGGGGGGTGTAAAGAATTTTTGAGCTATTATTTCAGCTCTTGGGGAATCATTTATTAAATATTCGATATTGAATTGATATTAATCCAAAACTTATGATTTATACCTTATTAACAACTCGTTCAGCGACTGTTAAAATCAGTATATCCTTAACAATTTAGTTTATCTTACTTCGTGGAAGTAAGAAGTAAAACATTTTAGGGGTCCATAGATCTACATCCAATGATGCCTGCAGAGCTGAATTAGGCTTATACCCACTAAAGATTGAGATCCAGAAGAGATGTGTTCAGTTCTGGCATCACCTCCATCAATCTGATCCTGATTCGATCCAATATAAAGCCCTCCTCGCCAATGAAACCTCAGCAGAATCTCATCCTCTAAACACACTCGCTCATCAGCTCGTCCATAAAACCCAGCTCCTCACCAACTACAGCTTCACCCCCAAAACCATTATTAAAGAAATTGACACCAATCTAAAAGACATTCATGATGAATCTCTAAAAATACAATTTGACCTTCAAAATAAGCTCCAATGCTACTCAACCCTAAACAGAACCACTACATTTGCCAATTATTTATTGATTAAACCATTTAAAGAAAGACAAATCCTCTCCAAATACAGATTAAGTGACCATGATCTAGAGATAGAGAGAGGAAGACATAGACAAACATGGACCGAGCGAGAGCAGAGGATCTGTAGACACTGTGATCTACAGCAAATAGAGGATGAGAAACACTTTCTGATGATGTGTCCCAAATATCTCCATGTGAGGGAAACATTTCTCCCCAGATTTGAAGCCCTGATCCCTTCATTTACAGAGCTCAGTGATTCTAAGATAATGCCCTTCTTACTCAGAGAAGATGATAACACAGCTGCACTCGCTGCTAAATATGTGTTAACCATTCACAATGTTAGATGTTCAACATGATTCACTTGATACTGACCAACTTGATCTTTTCATGTATTTAGAATGATTTTGATTTTATTCAAAATCATGCTACGCAGTCATGCTAATAAAGCTTATTTGAATTTGAATTTGAAAATTTGAGAGAGAGAGAGAGAGAGAGAGAGAGAGAGAGAGAGAGAGAGAGAGAGAGAGAGAGAGAGAAGAGAGAGAGAGAGAGAGAGAGAGAGAGAGAGAGAGAGAGAGAGAGAGAGCACACTTAAAGCACACTTAAATTGAATTGAATTGAAATTGAGAGAGAGAGAGAGAGAGAGAGAGAGAGAGAGAGAGAGAGAGAGAGAGAGAGAGAGAGAGAGAGAGAGAGAGAGAGAGAGAGAGAGAGAGAGAGAGAGAGAGAGCACACTTAAAGCACACTTAAATTGAATTGAATTGAAATTGAGAGAGAGAGAGAGAGAGAGAGAGAGAGAGAGAGAGAGAGAGAGAGAGAGAGAGAGAGAGAGAGAGAGAGAGAGAGAGAGAGAGAGAGAGAGAGAGAGAGAGAGAGAGAGAGAGAGAGAGAGAGAGAGAGAGAGAGAGAGCTCAACACAGGGCACACAGCCACACCCACACATTTGTACCAGAGAATAACAATAATACGTCCAGGGATGTAATACTGCTGAGGACTAAAATTTTACCCTGGGCGGCTTTATACATATGGCCCCTTATTTATGTTTCTGCAACTAAGTATTTCCACATTTAAACAAGAATAAGAGAAATTCAAGCTTTTCAAAATATCTTCTGATAGTTTTACAGCTGGAGACTTTGTGTGGAAATTAGCTTTATTTGTCTGTATCTTTTGTTTGTTAAAGCTAGCAAAAAAAATACACATTATGTTGATGAGATCAAAATTAATTCTGGGACCACTGCTTGATTTAATTCCATATTTACCTGCCCGCAGTTTCTTACCTATGAGCTTCATTTGACTGGTTAAATGCACCTGTTTTGTTTTTTCTGTGATTGGTCACACTGTAATACTCATTTGTCATTGTCTGTGTGTCAGTTTAAGTAAGAGAGTGCCAGTGTCCTCATGCGCAGTTCTGTCCTCAACTTCAACTTATCACTGAAAACAAAATCACAGAAACTCTTCAGTGGATGACGATGAAACTTGCTATGCTCCTAGTCATGGAGCTCTACGGACTCTCCTCCAGTCTTATTAAACAACATTTCTTTGTAAAAGAGAAGATGACATGCAGGATTCTGCATATAACTACTGCAAAACTTACTTTCATGACCTTTCCACCTTCACCAATGAGAACGAGCAACGGGTATTTTTGGAAGATGCAGCTTATCAACCTTCTGATGCCTGGGTTGGACTCTACACAGAATCAGGAGTCTGGACGTGGTCAGGAGGTGAACATGCAACATATATTAACTGGGATACAACTAATAAACAACCTGAAAATGGTGGCTGTGCTTTTCTACACAAAGGCCATAAGAAACTGCATGACAAAGATTGTGATGATAAATACTCCTTCTTCTGTATGAACATATCACAGATGGTTCTGGTACTGCGGATTGAGACCTGGGAAGGAGCTCTGGAATACTGCCGAAAACAATACAATGATCTGGCGAGTCTGAGTTCACTTAACATGGTGGATTCTGCTTTAGGGAAAAGCACACAGGCTGAAACTGAATATGTGTGGATTGGTCTGCGTTATCTAGCAGGGCACTGGTTCTGGGTCAATGGAGATTATCTTGACAACACAGCCTGGTCTCGGAATGAACAGTCCCAGTGTCCTGCCAGAGACCTTCGTTGCGGAGCCCTGGACAAGAAA
>JAPDDL010000035.1:25000-75450 GCA_027422435.1 Schizopygopsis pylzovi | reverse complement strand
AATCATAAACGTACCGACTTTATGAATGGAAACCTGGGCATCATACACTACGTGTCTGAAGATCACACACTACCAGACTTTACAGTTGTTCCGATCACAACGAACTCACGCAGAAACGTGCGCGAGGATACCTAATACCTAATTACGCTACTTATTCCGATCACTTATATTGGGCAATTTTGGGATTTAAAATCGGACTGTTGATATTGGAAATGATGCATGTGTTTTTTCAAGGGTATCGGTTAATTTCTTGATTGCAGTTTTGACTGTCTGCTTGCATATTTTAATCATATTTGGTAATGAAAAACAACTTTTGTCGAGTGGCTGTGGTTGTACGCATTAATGTATTTGTCCTAATTTGATTCATGCATGGGACATTTATCTAGCATTATATTTATATTATTTTGTTTTAATGAGTTCAAAATGGCTCTTATCAACCTTGATATAAATTCTATCACATTATTTTGAAGTAAAAATGTTGGGCGGTTTTTGTGAGCTTTTTGGGCTGGAAATCGTCCATCCTATCTGGAAACATGTGGTGCCTCTCAAACGGGAGACACATTAGAATTCACAAAACAAATTCAACTGAAAGAAAACGAGTCGATGCTGAGAACATCTAAATTTGAGGATCTTCCGCTTGAGAAGCCTCCCTCATGCTCCATACAAGCCGTAATTACCAGAGCGGTGAGTTCTTTTTTATATATAAAATATCTATTTCATTTTTATATTTGTAATACCCTTCGCCTCACGCTCGTCTTCTAAAAGTGATTAGAAGTCGGATTCGTTTCCACGAAAAGGTTCTTGCAGATAGTTTTAATGAACCAGTTAAAAAAACACGATTCAGAGGTTATTTTAGGGTGGAACTGGCCATAAATTGAGCGCCGAACGACAGAATACATAAATGACATGATCATCTTGATTTTATTTACATCTAAAATTCTTTTTATTTCTATCAGCCAATGATAATTCTAAAAGAAAATGTCACGAGCATAGATCAGTGGCCGAGAGCGCATGTGATTGACAGATTAACCAGGAGCTCTATTTATGTTTATTTTGTTTCAGTGTTTGTTCATTTTGTGCAAAGCATACAGTCAAAGTAAACTTAATCATTCCGCTGAACTGTGCACATTTATTTTAGACAATTCATGTCTTGTTCAATTCATGCGATAAACGCATGTCCCTGCTGAGCAGTGGGCTGTGACTAATTTCACGGGCAAGCAGACAAAATTACAATTAAAAAAAATCAATCGACATTTTTTTTTATTTTTTACAAATAAAGCTTCATTATGAGAAGGATACCTTACGACCTTTATACCCTGTAGTCATGGCGATATTAGGTTCCTTCGAAAAAAAAAAAGAATCGAAAACATTGAGGAATCGATTCTTGGGAGTCGAATCCCATCGATTCCAGAACCAGGAATCTGAATCGAACAGCCCTATCAGCAGCAACCAATCTCGCATCTGCAGCGCTTATTTTAATCTTTAAAGTTAGATATTTCCTATTCTTGGAACAAAATGAATCCTCAAGGTTGATTCATACGACGGCGTTTTAGTGCCACATAAAAAAAAAAAAAATCTAAGATTACGAGATTAAAGTCGTAAAACTTAATAAATTAAGTTTCCTACATAACCGCTGCAGTGTACTTTTACTAATTATAACTCCGTGCTGATGCGCCAAAAGACAAAGAATGTCCTTATTGCTAAATCCTAATCTAAAGTAGGATTTAACCAAATCCTCCACATCCATTGTTTCTAGCAATTCTGTGATTTTTCTCAAAATATTAGGAGTTTAATCTCGTATTACTACGAGTTTATTCTCGAAACATTACGACTTTATTCTCGTAACATTACGACTTTATTCTCGTAACATTACGACTTTATTCTCGTAACATTACGACTTTATTCTCGTAACATTACGACTTTATTCTCGTAACGTTTCAACTTTATTCTCGTAACGTTACGACTTTATTCTCGTAACATTACGACTTTATTCTCGTAACATTACGACTTTATTCTCGTAACATTACGACTTTATTCTCGTAACATTACGACTTTATTCTCGAAGTGTTTCGACTTTATTCTCGAAGTGTTTCGACTTTATTCTCGTAACATTACGACTTTATTCTCGTAACATTACGACTTTATTCTCGTAACATTACGACTTTATTCTCGTAACATTACGACTTTATTCTCGTAACATTACGACTTTATTCTCGTAACATTACGACTTTATTCTCGTAACATTACGACTTTATTCTCGTAACATTACGACTTTATTCTCGTAACATTACGACTTTATTCTCGTAACATTACGACTTTATTCTCGTAACATTACGACTTTATTCTCGTAACATTACGACTTTATTCTCGAAGTGTTTCGACTTTATTCTCGTAACATTACGACTTTATTCTCGTAACATTACGACTTTATTCTCGTAACATTACGACTTTATTCTCGTAACATTACGACTTTATTCTCGTAACATTACGACTTTATTCTCGTAACATTACGACTTTATTCTCGTAACATTACGACTTTATTCTCGTAACATTACGACTTTATTCTCGTAACATTACGACTTTATTCTCGTAACATTACGACTTTATTCTCGTAACATTACGACTTTATTCTCGTAATATTACGACTTTATTCTCGTAATATTACGACTTTATTCTCGAAATATTACGACTTTAATCTCGTAATCTTAGATTATTTTTTTTTTATGTGGCACTAAAACGCCGTCGTTGATTCAGGCTACTCTTAATGAAAAAAAAAAAATCCCGCACACAACATCAGCAATACGATGACAAAGTAGCTTATATTAAACATAAAACTTTTATTAACTGAGTGAATAAGACATACCCGCGTTGTAACAAATAAATAAAAGGTTTTTAGATTTCCCCCTTACTTCAAATGAATGTTTAGATTGGCTCATTATTGCTATTAATAATAAAGGCTACAATGACAAATTCATTTAGGCCTATTTTAAACTTTTATTAACAATATGAATAAGGGAAATATGTTTTACCCGCATTGCAACACAAATAAATAAACAGTCTTTGGATTTCCCCTTTCGTTAAAACGATCCTAGTTTGGGGTTCATCATTAGCCTATTAATTAAAACACATCAGCCATAAAATAGTACAATGGCAAATTCGCATAGGCCTATATGAAACATCTAACTTTTATTAACAAAATGAATAAGACAGATATAGCTTACTTGCGTTGTATAAGGTCTTTTCTCCTAGAGACCACCTCTACAGCTCTGAACGTCAGCGGAGACCAGGACACGTAGATGAGCCCCAGAGACAGTGAGGACCCTAGACAGCCATCGGGAGAAGACCACTGGAACCAGTTGATCTGACTTTGCTGCATTTGGAACATAAAAACTGGTTCGTCTGGCCGGAGGGGAACTGGCCCCCCCGACTGAGCCTGGTTTCTCCCAAGGTTTTTTCTCCATTCTGTCACCGATGGGAGTTTGGGTTCCTCTGGCTTGCTTAGTTTGGGACACTTCATTTCCAGCAATATCATCGACTTGATTGCACAGATACTATTTAAACTGAACTGAATGAGGACATCACTGAATTCAATAATTAAAAGGCCTGAAAATTGAGTGTTAAATCTTGTCATCTTCCATTATTGACACTATTTTGATATTGTGCAGTTGCTTTGTATTGTTAAAAGCGCTGTATAAATAAAGGTGACTTGACTTCTCTCTTTTAAAACAAATGCTTTGTGGTTCATAGTGTTATTTATTTATGAAAACAGCAACAATAAAGACAAACTCGCTTATATTAACCGAATAAATGAAACTTTTTATTAACAAAAATTGCGCTTTTGGATCATAGTGTCTCGCATCACTCTTGTCACGTGACTCGTTTGCTGAAACCACGCGACTAGGTGAGTTTGATTCAAGCTTCACGAAGCAGTGTGAAACATGCATCATGTCGGACTACATATTTATATTTTTAAACCCCAGCTTTTGTGATTTGATAACTGCACTACTTTCACACAACCATGCATTAACCATAACTTAGATTTTTTTACACACTTCCAAATACTCACCAACATGGGCTTTTACTTAAGTTTGGCTAGTGTTAATCTTAAAGGAGTCATATGACGCTTTTTTAAAGATCATTATTTTGTGTATTTGGTGTAACCGAATATGTTGACATACTTTAATGTTAAAAAAACAAAAATTTTCAAACAATGTACATTATTGTAATTCCTCTATGCCCCGCCCACTTCGTTTTCTACAAAGTCCCTCCTTCCGACAAGCACAGTCTGCTCTGATTGGCCAACTGGCACACTGTATTGTGATTGGCCGAACACCACAAGCACGAGTCGGAAATGTGACGCCCCTTTCCATAGTCCTGAGCTTCATCTTTCAAAATAAATGTAAAGACAGTTAATAATGTCCTTAGTTTTAGCATCAGTTCAAGCCCGAGAGGGGAACAGAGTCGCGTGACAGACTCCGTGATGAAGCTCGTAAGCGTTTGCACACAAGCCGCGGTTAAGACAGCTGACTCCACTGTGATGTGACCCTGTCTCTCTCTCTCTCTCTCTCTCTCTCTCGCTCGCTCGCTCTCTCTCTCTCTCTCTCTCTCTCTCTCCCTCTCTCTCTCACACACACACACGAAACGCAAAACTCCGCATTTGAACAGTCAATAGCTTGCTACTTAAATACTTAAGTTAATAACAAAACATACTTACAGTAGCTGATTCAGAAGCGCCAGATTGTCATAGCAAAGTCAGAATAACCTCCTCTCCTAGGTTCACGAAGAGGTCGTCCATAAAATGCGTTGCGATAACATCTGGGTTGTGCTGTTCTGTTGTAAGTAATCTTAATGACTCCTAAATGCATCTACTTTCGGAAGGCCAAATAAAGAGCCTTTGATTTCACATAGAAACACACAGCGTCTCCCTGACACGACTGCGGTTACTGAAACCACGCCTTCTTTCCTCGTGTGAACATTTGGGCTGCATTATGCAAATGTTTCCACATCGTGACGTAGACATATGGGGGTGTGATTGAATGAGCCATTTTAAGGGGGCGTGGCAGAATCTTAACTTTGATAAATAACATCTCTTTGGTTTTGAGACTTTAGTCTTTGCAACTTCAGGGATTTTATATATGTACAATCAGCATGTAACACTCCAAAGAGAAAGCAAAACTTGAAATTGCATCATATGACCCCTTTAAACCATGGTTGAGATACTAAGGGTGTCCTTAGAAGTGCTGTGTGAAGCAGTTTATGCATTAATAAATGCATTTGAAAACCCAGCATTGTGCAGTTTTAGTAACTGCATCCCTGGAAAATGAATATATTTTTTAGAAAAACTTTAAATAAGCATGAAAAGAGGGGTTAGATGGCGGTGTTCCACGAATTTGTCTTTGTAAAAATGATTAAGTGTTGTTTGAACAGTCATTGTTTGGTTTCCAGCATTGAACAGTGTTCAAACTCTCCACAGCCAATGAGATGTGCAGATCTTCATTTACGGGCGGAGTCATAATTGGCCACAAACCAATCACACGTCTCCTTGATGGCTGGGGAAAAAAAAGCAAAGCTTCCATAAAAGATTCTTTTTTTTTCTATTGGAAAAACATTTAGTACTTGCATGTGTGAGAATGATCACCTTGTTTGAACGGCGTGAACTTGAAGTCTGGCAGGTATTTGCGCTGTTTGGCGTTACTGGCGGTTTTCTTGATCTGACCGTCTGCTTTACTAGTGTCATACTGAGACAGCTTGGTTAAGGTTCATTTGTTTAGAGAGTTTGTTCACCCAAAAATGATAACTCTGTCATTCAAGTTCTCCGGTTATGATGCTTGTTTGTTTATGTGTGAAAGGATACGATCACATCACCTTCGAAGCCCAACGCTTCAACCACAGCGTCCGCAGCAAACTTTATGGACAATTCATCCTCCTCTCCCACTAGAGAGAAAAAGAGAAACAAATAAGGTATCTCAGATTCTCAGGAGCACACATTTAAGTAACTGCACATTTAAAGGCATATTATTCAGTATATGCATATGTATGAAATTCGTTTATATAAATATATACAAAATAAATTACACGGATGTGACAAAGTGATTCAAGAAATATTTACTGTGCCAATACTAGTCAAATCTATATACTGATGGGTTATGTTTATTAAATGATGCTCTTAGTCTTTGCTTACACAAGTTTAAATGCTAGATACGGTTTATTGTCTAACCCTGGGCTATATGTTAATAGTATGCAGAAAAAAAGATTGTATGCATAAAGTAGGACTTTTAATTTATAAAAATGACTGGAATACACTGCTACTTTTATTTTGAAATGTATGTGCTTTCTACATCCAGCTATTCATTTACAAAAAAAGATGAAGGAACTAAAACAAGCACTCTTACTAGTGATGGGAAATACAATTATTTTCCACGAACCGGTTCTTTCGGACAGTTCGGTTCTTTTACGTCCTAATGTAATGACGTCATTCACGATGAAGTAACGATTATAATCTATCGTCCCGTGATGAAAATACACATTCAAATATATAAAGTCAGTAATCATAACTTCAGTCAGTTAAAACATCATAATCATGATCTTTAAAGTTTACAATTAAGTTTTGCAAGCACCCAAATACGTATAGGTAGTGATGTGCATACAAGGATTTAAGTCTTGAGTGAATAAATTAGTTGTCATCAGGCAGAAACCATAATCCACTTACTATACACAATCCATTGCGATTTATTTTTTATTAAATAACCTTACGTTTCGCCCTCATTCAGGTCCCCGGTTTACCCGCGCCATAGCATTAGCACAGAATCAGTGGTCCAGAAGAACTAGCTTGGTTCAGACGTGCTGTGTCAGTCATAGAAGGCAATCAGTGTTCACTGAATCACGCATGCGCAGTATCATCAGCTCATCGGTTCTCAAATCGGACGTGTCCGAAAGAAACAGTTCTCGGTTCAGTGTACTAATGATCCGAAAACCCCTGCAACCGGTTCTTGACTCGAGAACAAGAACCGCACTGCACGCGCGTTCAGTGTATCAGCTGCTCTGCTCGTGCTCATCATCAGATCTATTTCATACAAACTCAATTTGGGAATGTGTCATCATTAACTATAATTACAGCACAGCACATAAATCATCCCTTATACCTATTAGTCTTCATTATGGTCCAACATCCCTGACAAACCCCTTTGGCCTATAACAGAATCTTCAACTGGACAAAGTACACAGATTAGATACATTCATCTTTTTAATAAAATAAAATATGGTTTTATATTATCACAATTTCTGATGTTTAACAAAATACTCGGATAACAAGCTTATCATCCGCTTGAAAAATGATACACATGCGCAGCATCATCAGATCATCGGTTCTAAAATCAGACGTGTCCGAAAGAAACGGTTCTCGGTTCAGTGTACTAATGATCCGAAAACCGCTGCAACCGGTTCTTGACTGGAGAACGAGAACCGCTCTAGCAGTGGGCGTGTTCGTTCGGCACACATGCTGCTCTGCCCAGTTCTCATCATCAAAAAAACTTTGTCTTCCTCTTTATTTATTCCTTCTCTTGCTAGCTTGTACTTATTTGAACGACGCCTGAGACTTGGTGTTACGAGCACTTCCTCTGTCTGTTTGCCTCTTCAAGATGAATCGCTTTATGTATTCCCCAATTGTAAGTCGCTTTGGATAAAAGCGTCTGCTAAATGACTAAATGTTCTCTCTTCACAGCAATTCGCTCAGTGTGTTGTTTGAGTAAATTTATAACTCCGGGATATTGGTTTATTTCGAGACGGAGGGAGTGTCAGGCACGTTAAAAAAGTGAATAACTTAAGTCATTTATGGCTTATTGGAGATGCGAAACGTTTCAAACTATTTTGTTTATTTGGTGAACTGGTTCGACCGGTTCACTAAGAAGATCCGGTTACATCGAACGATGATTCGTTCACGAATTGGACCTCACTAACTCTTACAGCCATCTACAAAATATTACAATATAAACAGCATAAATTAAACAGTCATTATTCATCAACAGTAAATCATAAGCAATCAATTGGCATAAATACGTGACATTCAGCCCGACATTCACTTTGAACGCGCTGACATTTGTTCAATTAAATCATTGCCTTTTGAAATATAACAATCTACCCCAGAATTCATTTCCACGATGGAATAAAATAAATACAAATAATTTGACATAAAATAAGTTTACATTTTTTCTCAGAATTCCGAGTTTATATTGTGGCAGTTTTCTATTTCCATGAAGGTATGAGACAAAAGTCTTTTGAAGATTTATTTTCTCGCTAGAACATTTCTTCAGTCAGACATTTAAGCTTTTAACTCAGTATTTATACCCTAATTAAATCAGGATACTTCTATCTCATCCAATCATAATGCATGTTCAACATGTGTGTCCATTTAAGCTATCGAACTATGTCTCCTGGATGAATTTCTAAGTATTATATGACCACACACAATCTAAACACCACCCTTTTGTAAAGTAAAGCAAATAATACCGATAATAAAAAAAATTATCTCAGAGTTTGCATCTCACAAATTCCAAGTATACATCCTACAATTGTTTTATTCTTATGAAATAAAATATAAAAGCTAGTTGCGACTTTGACTATATTTAATCTTTTTCCCATTGCAATTTTACATAACAACTATTTTCTTCAAGATTTTTGAGAAATGTATATATAGCAATTCTTTCGGGGGAAAAAAACAAAACCGGAAAATGTCAGAATAGTGACATAAAAAGTTTTCATTGCTTGGCAGAAACAAGCTTTCATAATAATCACATTAAGCCATAACGATTCCCGTTTTCAGTTTCGAAATTTAAGACCTTTAAAAAATATATTTAAGAGTTAGCTGATGTCATTTAAGACTTTTTATGACCTTAAATCAAACTGAATATTTAAGGACCTGTGGGAACACAGCTGGAGTACCTGACAGAATGATGGGCTCCACCTCGTCGTACTCCCTCAGAACCCACAGAAACAGACGAGCCAGATCCAGAGAATAGATGAACTGCCGCAGAGCACGACCTGTGCCCCAGACCTGCAGAGCTTTACCTTCCTCTACAACACAAACACATCATTTACCCTGTGCACATGTGAGACGCTCTGAATGTGAGTTTGAGTTAAACATGTCTCACTCTTCGCCAGGTACGTCTTGTGGATCAATCCTGGCAGGACATGGCCGTCCTCGATGTTGAAGTTGTCATGGGGTCCAAACACATTTGTGGGGATGACGGCTGTGTATCGCTGACCGTACTGCTGAAAATACGCCCTAATGTTCAAACACACACACACAGATACTGTTTTTAAAACTTATAAACATACAAACAAATATTTCCCTTATTATTAAATATAAGTTTTATTATTATTTTCATGACAATTATGCACACTCAACAAAATCTACAGTAAAATAAATGACCAATTAATTATATACATTAAAAATGAAACTATTTAAAATGCTAAATATTGTTATAATGTTGCATTTGGTTTATTATGATTTAAATTGAACAATTTCAGTATTTTTTCTGTATCACTGTCAGGATCCTGCCCTGACTGTCTTGTCTGTATTGTCCCTGTTCAATGTTTCCTTGTTTGTTTTGTGTCTGAGCACATGGCTCTGTCTCTGTTTGTGTTTGCCATGTCCTCCCCTTGTCCCACCTCCCTGCTTCCCCTGGTCACGCCCCCTTGTTTAGTCCTTGTCTAGTCCTCGTTTGCTTGATTGTGTTCACCTGATCCTCGTGTGCCCTGCTGCTTTATATTGTGTTCCTTTCCCTTGTGTCTTTGCTGGTTCGTTTTGGTGTTTACCTGTTCTTGGTCTTAGAGTGAATCTTTGATCTTGCGCTAGTTATTTTGATCTTGCTCAAGTGATTTTTTTGATCTCTTATCTTGTTATTTTATATCCTCGTTTCCTTTTGGTTTTCTCTAGTTTTTGTTTTTTGATTATTTGTTTTTGTTTATTGTTTTTGCTTACTTTTGTCTGTCTGTGTCTTTGTGTTGTCTTTAGTCTTGTCTTGTTTGTTATCGTGTTTTGCCCTGTCCTGCCCTTTACCCAGATTCCCTGGCCTCTGACCCCTACTACCTGGAAGCAGCCCTCAACTCTCACGAGTCAAGTCTCTGGTTCTGTGAGTCCCTACCTGGCAGCTAGACTGGTGCGACTTCTGAGATTCACTTCAAGCTACGGGGTCCCTGTCGTCCTGCCTATCCCTTCCTCTGGAGCTGCCGCCTCCGTGCTCGAGTCCGTTACCACCTCGGACCTCGGCTCAGTGGTCATCCCTCTTGCCCATATTGTGTTGTCTGCCCTGCCCCTCTGTTTGGACTGATTCACTATCCACTCTGCCTGCTGTTTCTAGTCAATGTCCTGTAAATAAACTACAATTGTCCGCTCATTTGCATCTGGGTCCCATTTCTTACAGCTCCCTGACAGAACGAACCAGCCATCTCAGGACCCAGCAATGAGCATCCGTATTGTTCCTCCCAGTACCGCCAAGGGGAGACTGGAACTCCAACAGGCAGTGGCATCGCTCCGCCAGCAGGGCCGGGAGGTGGGTTCATTTGCCCAGTTCTTCTGGACCATGGCAAGGGGCTTAGAGTACCCGGACTCAACTCTAAAGGAGGCTTTTAATCTCTGCTTGGATGACCCCCTACCACAATGGGAAATGGAGCAACTAAGAGGCCTAGATTATTGGACCTTTTCAAAGTATTTGCACCATCGCAAGGATTGGCAAATCCTTACACCGCCAGAGTCAGCCTGCAGAGACCATGCCACCCTCCCACTCATGTCGAGTCAAATTCAAGACCCTCTTCAGTCTCCTACGTTGAAGCGTAGACTGAGGAGGAAGAGAGCAGCTAAGACCGCTGTATCTGTTTCAGAGTCCACTGAGTTAACTGCAGTCAGTGTAGAAGCGATCACTGCAGAGGATCCTAGGTCCGTTCCAGTTATCCCTGAGTCTGTCCAGTCTTCTCCAGTCATCCCAGATCCAGACTATAATGACCAACCTGTTCTCTTACCCTCACTGAGTCAAATCCCAGATCATCTTCTGACTCCAATAAAGCGTAGGTCAAGACCAAGGAAAGTAGCCCAGAACACTGCATTGGTCTCTGAGCCAGTCGAGTCTGTTCCTGCCAGTCCTGGGCCAGTTGAGTCCACACCAGTCATTCCAGAGCTTGCCAAGCCTGATCCAGTCAGTCCAGAACCAGTCAAGTCAGATTCTTTCATCCCAGAGATGGCCAAGTTAGCAGCAATAACGTCAAATGTGGTTAAGTTCAATATAGTCAATTCAGAGGTAGCCACGGCTGCTGCTGTCACCCCAGTAGCAGTTGATCACACACTGCTGTGCCCCCAGAAGCCAAAGCAAAGGAGGGCCCGTGTTGTGCAGTTTGACAATCCCTCTCAAGGTGTCCCAAGTCCTTTGGTCCAGGAGGGCCTAAGCCACGAGATCCCAGGCACATTGGTCCGGGTGAACCTGAGTCAAGAGGCCCCAAGTCCAGTGGTCCAGGATGACTCAATTCAGGATGCCTTGCCTCCAGAGGTCTTGGAGGACCAGACTCAGATGGTTCCTAGTCCAGTCGTCCAGGTGGACCCAAGTCAGAAGGCCCAAGGTCCAATGATCCTGAAGGAACCAACTCTGATGTTCCAATATCCAGTGGTCCCAGAAGTATGTAACCTGGTTGAACCACACCCTAAGCTGCCCACTTCACCAGTTGTCTCTGCCCTAGTGAAGGAATCTGTGACTGTCCATGTAGCCTGTCCTGGTTCCAGACCCGGAGGCCTGTCCTGAGCATCCTAATCTGCCAGCTACAGCCAAGAAGGCCATATCTGTGCTGCCAACCAGTCATGTTATGATCACAGAAAGGGATGCTGTCTGTCAATTTGTGTTTTCTGAGACCATTCCTGCCTCAGTCACCGATGCCTGTCCAGAGCGGTCAAATCCCCCAGCTATGGTCATGGAGGCCATTCCTGAGCAGCCTGCTGTTATCACCACACAGGCCAATACTGAGCAGCCAGTTCTCTCAGCCACAGCTCCGGTCCAGAAGCCTCCAGTGTCTGATCAAGCTCCAGTGCCTGCTCCTCCAGAGCGCCCTCCAGTGGCCGCTCCCCAGTTAAGCCCAGTGTCTGTCCTTGCTGTCCAGGAGGGCCCGTCAGAGTCTAGCTCAGTGTCTGTCCCTGAAGCCCTGGAAAGTGCTTCCAAGTCTGTACCTGAGCCTGTTCTTTCATCTCCTGACCCGGTTTCCCAAGAATGAACCCTCCCTGCCAGTGCGGTCATGGCCCCTGAGTTTGTCCCAAGGTCCTTCTCCAGTCTAGAGTTGGCCCCGAAGCCCACTAAGGCCATTTTCAAGACCCCACCAGTGAAACAAGCCCATGTCTCCAGAAGGAACACCAACAAGGTCCCTGTCCCACCCTCCCCCTTACCAGGGCCTTATGAGTTCGCTAAGCCACAACCTCCCTGGTCGGCCACAAACTATTTCCCTGGAGTGTTTTCCTCCCTCCCAGTCCCACCTCCTCAATTTCCTGGCTGTCCTGGAACTCAAAGTTTTCGTCCCAGCCCGCCCTCCCAGTTGGTACCCCCTTTGCCTAATGTGGAACCCTGGAGGCGTCCGTTGGGGGGAGGGTACTGTCAGGATCCTGCCCTGACTGTCTTGTCTGTATTGTCCCTGTTCAATGTTTCCTTGTTTGTTTTGTGTCTGAGCACATGGCTCTGTCTCTGTTTGTGTTTGCCATGTGTTCCCCTTGTCCCACCTCCCTGCTTCCCCTGGTCACGCCCCCTTGTTTAGTCCTTGTCTAGTCCTCGTTTGCTTGATTGTGTTCACCTGATCCTCGTGTGCCCTGCTGCTTTATATTGTGTTCCTTTCCCTTGTGTCTTTGCTGGTTCGTTTTGGTGTTTACCTGTTCTTGGTCTTAGAGTGAATCTTTGATCTTGCGCTAGTTATTTTGATCTTGCTCAAGTGATTTTTTTGATCTCTTATCTTGTTATTTTATATCCTCGTTTCCTTTTGGTTTTCTCTAGTTTTTGTTTTTTGATTATTTGTTTTTGTTTATTTATTGTTTTTGCTTACTTTTGTCTGTCTGTGTCTTTGTGTTGTCTTTAGTCTTGTCTTGTTTGTTATCGTGTCCTGCCCTTTACCCAGATTCCCTGGCCTCTGATCCCTACTACCTGGAAGCAGCCCTCAACTCTCACGAGTCAAGTCTCTGGTTCTGTGAGTCCCTACCTGGCAGCTAGACTGGTGCGACTTCTGAGATTCACTTCAAGCTACGGGGTCCCTGTCGTCCTGCCTATCCCTTCCTCTGGAGCTGCCGCCTCCGTGCTCGAGTCCGTTACCACCTCGGACCTCGGCTCAGTGGTCATCCCTCTTGCCCATATTGTGTTGTCTGCCCTGCCCCTCTGTTTGGACTGATTCACTATCCACTCTGCCTGCTGTTTCTAGTCAATGTCCTGTAAATAAACTACAATTGTCCGCTCATTTGCATCTGGGTCCCATTTCTTACAGCTCCCTGACAGAACGAACCAGCCATCTCAGGACCCAGCAATGAGCATCCGTATTGTTCCTCCCAGTACCGCCAAGGGGAGACTGGAACTCCAACAGGCAGTGGCATCGCTCCGCCAGCAGGGCCGGGAGGTGGGTTCATTTGCCCAGTTCTTCTGGACCATGGCAAGGGGCTTAGAGTACCCGGACTCAACTCTAAAGGAGGCTTTTAATCTCTGCTTGGATGACCCCCTACCACAATGGGAAATGGAGCAACTAAGAGGCCTAGATTATTGGACCTTTTCAAAGTATTTGCACCATCGCAAGGATTGGCAAATCCTTACACCGCCAGAGTCAGCCTGCAGAGACCATGCCACCCTCCCACTCATGTCGAGTCAAATTCAAGACCCTCTTCAGTCTCCTACGTTGACGCGTAGACTGAGGAGGAAGAGAGCAGCTAAGACCGCTGTATCTGTTTCAGAGTCCACTGAGTTAACTGCAGTCAGTGTAGAAGCGATCACTGCAGAGGATCCTAGGTCCGTTCCAGTTATCCCTGAGTCTGTCCAGTCTTCTCCAGTCATCCCAGATCCAGACTATAATGACCAACCTGTTCTCTTACCCTCACTGAGTCAAATCCCAGATCATCTTCTGACTCCAATAAAGCGTAGGTCAAGACCAAGGAAAGTAGCCCAGAACACTGCATTGGTCTCTGAGCCAGTCGAGTCTGTTCCTGCCAGTCCTGGGCCAGTTGAGTCCACACCAGTCATTCCAGAGCTTGCCAAGCCTGATCCAGTCAGTCCAGAACCAGTCAAGTCAGATTCTTTCATCCCAGAGATGGCCAAGTTAGCAGCAATAACGTCAAATGTGGTTAAGTTCAATATAGTCAATTCAGAGGTAGCCACGGCTGCTGCTGTCACCCCAGTAGCAGTTGATAACACACTGCTGTGCCCCCAGAAGCCAAAGCAAAGGAGGGCCCGTGTTGTGCAGTTTGACAATCCCTCTCAAGGTGTCCCAAGTCCTTTGGTCCAGGAGGGCCTAAGCCACGAGATCCCAGGCACATTGGTCCGGGTGAACCTGAGTCAAGAGGCCCCAAGTCCAGTGGTCCAGGATGACTCAATTCAGGATGCCTTGCCTCCAGAGGCCTTGGAGGACCAGACTCCGATGGTTCCTAGTCCAGTCGTCCAGGTGGACCCAAGTCAGAAGGCCCAAGGTCCAATGATCCTGAAGGAACCAACTCTGATGTTCCAATATCCAGTGGTCCCAGAAGTATGTAACCTGGTTGAACCACACCCTAAGCTGCCCACTTCACCAGTTGTCTCTGCCCTAGTGAAGGAATCTGTGACTGTCCATGTAACTCTACATGAACCCCCTGTTAATCCTGTCACGCCCAAGATTTTGGCCAAAGAAAGGAAGGAAGGAAGGATGTGACATGTGGCCAAATATGGTGTCCATACATTTTACCCATCCAAGTGCAAAGTGACTGCTCAAAGTGTCTCTAATTTACATTGTTTTCACTGTGTTAGTTATGATGCAAATATGAGACTGCAAAAATCATGTCGCAATAAGGAGATCATGCATTGTGGGTAGGGCTGCAGCGATTCGTCGACGTCATCGATTATAAAAATACGTCGATTAGCATGAGTGCGTCAACGCGTCGCACCTAGCCACGCCCATTGCGCGAGCCTGCAGCTATCCCTACTTAAGACTGTTTTTCTGCCATGTTTAACACAAACAAGACTCTAGAGCAGAAGGTAAAGTATAGGTAAAGGCTAGTATGGCAACACTTCATAGAGCATTCTATTATTATGCGACCGTCAGAAGTCAGAACCGCATATATATAGCTGAATTGACGCCTTTACATTGTCAGGATTCACAACCGCATTCAAAGCTGCGCTGAATTAACGGAACAGCACGGGACACGTTGCCTATATAATCATGACGGGTTAATGCACTCACAGAGACGGAGAAGGAGAAATGATCCGCGTTCATCTTAAACCGGAGCTGCCATCAGTGCCGTGTGTGCAGGGGCGCATTAATGCACGGGCTTCAAGGGGCTGAAGCACAGGGGCCTACACTAGAAAGGGGGAAATTATATTTTTCGAATAATTATTTATATGAGAGTTTGCAGCAGTGACAACAGCATTCTGTAAACAAACTCACACACTCATTTTCAGCGACGCCCTGGTTGTAGTTGCCTATATAGTGAGTGGTTCAGTTAAGGTTCCCCCCACACGGTTTGTGTAGTTGGTATGTTCCACCGATATACTGTAAGCGGAATGCAGCACAATCAATGCATTCGCTACTAGTAAAGTAGCCCAGCACAAGAGTGTCTTTATGTTAACGTGCAGATGAACGAGAAACAGCACTGCTGTGTGAAAGGAACTGGATCGGACAACTTTCTGTAACGTCATACAATGCGAGTTCAGTCATTTGCGTGGATGTAATACGTGTGTCTGTTAGCTTCAAAGTCTCAATTTTAAATAGGAATCGTTCTATTGTTTAAATGTGATCATTAAACTTTATACGGCTCTGATTTAATTAATTAAACGTGAGCACGGCATGTTTCAAAATAAAAACGCAGATAGCAAATCACCAAACAGTCCACATTTATGCCAACATGTCGTGTTGTTTCGTTCTCCTGATGATGAATAATGAATATTTTTGTGTGATTTATAGTGTTTAAATCATACCTGTAAACTCACATTTCAGTCAGGAAAGTTTTCATGGCATTTTATTTTCATATTACCTCTGTATAAAGCATGTAATAATGTAGTGTTATGTCACGGCCATATTCTGTTGTTCCTAAGCGCTACCTTGTGGCAAAGAATGAATTTGGATATTCACTTATATTCACATTTTATGCAGAACAGTGAGTGCGTTTACATGCACCCTCTTAATGCGATTATAATGAGATTTTGACGATATTGCGATTAATCTTTACCTCATGTAAATGCAATACTTCGATTTAAATAATGCGATTAAGTTCATAATCGTATTAACATAGGTGGCCGATTTTAATTTAAATATACAGGCATGTAAACACCTTAATCACAGTATTGCCGCTCTGACCAAAGTGCGCAGGCGCCCGTGATGTACATGAATGACATGACGTGCACCTGTAGTAACACTATTCTCCATCATTGCTGCTATGTATATCTCTTGCACATCCCTGCTTATATTATTATTTATTAAGTCCACAGTATACTGTTCTGCACATTTAATTTTATTGCACATCTTATTCTTCCTTATTTATTTTTTACCTATATTCTCTTGTGTTGTGTTACATTTTTCACTGTCCACTGAGCGGACCTGACCTGATTTACATTTCACTACTGATTATATTCTGTATAATTGAGTATGTGACAAATAAAACCTTGAACCTAGTTCTGAATATAATTATATAATCAACACTTTTCCACTTTAGTTCATCTTGGTAGCTGTTATAATAAAAACACAGTAAATGCTTTGAAGAGTTCCACAAGCGATACTCATTTCATATGCAAATATGCTAGCCAATCACAGCAGTGGGCGTTACATTAAAGGGGACCTATTTAGCAAAAATCACTTTTATAAGGTGTTTGAACACAGTTGTGTGGCCTCAGTGTGGGAAAACAACCAGCATGTAATAGTAAAAATCCACCTACTCATTTTTTTATAATCAAAAAATAAAAATAAAATCATAAACGGTCTCTTAGAACGAGCGGTTTCAGATTCTCCCTCTATTCACGTCACCGAGGGGAAAAAGTCCCGCTCATTTGTGACTCTGCCATGTAAGCATAAACAGCCCTGAGTGAGAAGCTGCGGTCCGCCTCCGCCATTACTGATTACTTGATGTAGCTGCTGGCGATATACAATGTCAGCGCCAAAGAGGCTTTTCAAGTGTTGTGTTTTGGGATGCACTAACGAACATAAGAGTCCCCATCTGACCTGCTGAGCACACTGTGGTTAGGTTTCATTGTTTAAGGAAATGTCCCGGTAAAGTCCCCAATATGTGTAGGGATCAATACCGACGTGATTGAACATCAGCTCCAGACAAAGTACAAAGGCGTTTGTTTTCCAAATTGCCTTTCTGAAAGAGCTTCTTGGCACTCTGTAAGGCTAATGATGCTAAAGCTACCATCTGTTTTCACTGGTGCGGTCTTCATGAATGATCGTGGATAGGAATGGGGTAGTTAAAAGTCGCATATGAAAGCAATGAGAGTCGATCGCTTGAGTTTGTTGAGCTCATAATCACGAGTGGGACTTATAAAGTTTGTAATAGCATGCCATGCACCATGAGACCAGCTATGTTGTTATTTTTATCCTGTCTGTGTAAGCGCACATCAGGAAACATTATAAAATAAAATAAAAATGCATTTCATAACACCTTTAATGAAATTCACCGTTGAGATCAATAAGAATCACAAATAAGTAAATGGCCTGGATGTACTGCGGTAATTAAAATAAGAATTGAAAATGCGTTTAAATCCCATAATTAGCTGATGATGAAAATGTGATCTCTGTTGAAATGTGATCCAGACATGCTTTAACGGGATACACCCAAAAAAGCTCACGACCTATGAACTTTGACATGGACACTGACCTGTTCTGGACGTCAATCATGCGTTTGGCGTAAGCATAACCGAAATTTGACTCGTGGGGTGGACCGTTGTGGATCTGAAACAGAGTGAGAGGAAAACACGACTCATCAGCTCTCTCAAATCATAAAACAATTGAAATTGATTATGATAGATGTGACCAGCAAAGAGGAAAAGAGCACAGAGACTACTGCAAATACTTAAGGGTTTATAAAACAAATAAACAAAAACGTATGCGATAAACTTGGGTCACTGCATTTGCCTCTTTAAAAAAATACAGAGGTCTAGAGACTAGGACCTGTTCTCACAAAGAACAACACTAACTTATTTTAATTTTATTGGCAGATGGCAAACCTACTGGACTGGAGTATGGACAGTAGCTTAACAGAAGGAAGGAGAAAAAAAAATCTAGATATTTCTATTAAATTCTTTCACTTATGCCAGTACTTTCCAAATAATTAATTAAGTGGCTATGCGTTTTGGACATTGCAGATTTCCAACGGTCATATTTTGTTCTCCAACTCCCTTCTTTCTTCATACCTTTTACACTCTAATAAAATATGTTTTACTGTCTCTTGTGTGTTACAGTGGTTGCAAAGACCAGTGGGGTGTTTTCCTATTCTCTGTAATGTAAAATTTAAACCAGCAGCATGACCTAATCTAAGACGTGTAATTATCTTTCCTTCCTTTGGATTCCTGCTCTGCCTAATACTACTTATGCCTACTTGTTTTTGTATGTTATACAGATGTCGTCCAGTATCAGCTATGTCCCAGTACTCTTGCCATATTTTATTTGTATATCCCTTAATGATGGTTTTGATTTCTGTTCTACATAACGGTATTTGTATATCAACGGTTACATGCTTTATTGATCCTCTTGCCAGAATATCTGCAATCTCATTTCCTTCCACCCCTACATGAGCAGGAATCCAAAGGAAACATCCAACCCTTTATCATACAATATTAAAAGCAAGTTAAATATCTGGTATACAATATCTTGTCTACATGATGGTTTCCCAGACTGAATACTAGATAAAGCAGATAAGCTATCAAAAGCTATGATTACATTCTTGTTCGGTTTATTTCCTTCCGACCACTGTAATACCAATAAAATTACTAAAAGCTCCACTGTATATACTGATAAATTATCTGCTATTTCATAATGCGAAATGAAGAAAGCAGCTCCAATACTGCCTGTTTTGATCCATCTGTTAATATGAATAGTTTGTGCCTCAATAAAGGTCCATATAATTTTGAACTAAACAACACTAACTGACTACAGACACCGCTAACAAACTTATACATTGGTGGCCAGCACCAATTAACAAAAAAGGGGAAAACACATACACATAATGGCCATTACACAAAATAAACAAATATGAAAACATAAAATATAAACACAAGTAACACTTCAAACCACACAACACTAATTACTACACTTTATCATTTTACTTCCTATATACAGTATATACACATAAAAAGAGGAGAAACAGTGCTTGGATTCCCCCTTAGTAGAAACACGAATGGTTGTGGCCCAATCATTGACTGGAACTGTATATATACAGTACGTCCGAAGTTTCCGCTTGAACCCCTTTTGATGGTGCACCAGCTTACGAGACTCGGCCATAACAAACAAGCAAAGAAATGGTAAGAATAAACAAACTATGCGTTACTCTACTCCAACATAAAGTATGAATAAAGTCTATTAAACCAATACAATGCTATCGTGTCTTCTTTGCTATAACAAATTTAATTAAATACATAAATCAAACTGATCTGCCTGAGGCTGTGTGATAATGTGATCTTGATAAAATAAACTTGATTTACGGGTTTCTAATGTTTCTGCAGTTACTAATGTTTTTGAAAGTTACCATATCTTTTCACAAGAGAATGAATCGTAAATGATCAAGGACAATTTTCCATTTAAAGAATGTTACACACAAACCATCCCAATATCTGCCTATTAAAGTGTGTGTGAGAGAGAGTGAGAGAGAGAGAGAGCGTGTGTGTGTGTGTGAGAGAGAGCGTGTGTGCGTGAGAGAGAGAGAGAGAGCGTTTGTGAGTGAGAGAGAGAGAGAGCGTGTGTGAGTGAGAGTGAGAGAGAGTGAGGGTGTGTGAGAGAGAGAGAGAGCGTGTGTGTGTGAGAGAGAGAGAGTGAGAGAGAGAGAGCGTGTGTGTGTGAGAGAGAGAGAGAGCGTTTGTGAGTGAGAGAGAGAGAGAGCGTGTGTGAGTGAGAGTGAGAGAGAGTGAGGGTGTGTGAGAGAGAGAGAGAGTGTGTGTGTGTGAGAGAGAGAGAGCGTGTGTGTGTGAGAGAGAGAGAGAGCGTGTGTGTGTGAGAGTGAGAGAGAGTGAGGGTGTGTGAGAGAGAGAGAGAGCGTGTGTGTGTGAGAGAGAGAGAGCGTGTGTGTGTGTGTGTGTGTGAGAGATAGAGCGTGTGTGTGAGAGAGAGAGAGAGAGAGAGAGAGCGTGTGTGAGTGAGAGAGAGAGAGAGAAAGCGTGTGTGAGTGAGAGAGAGAGAGAGAGAGAGCGTGTGTGAGTGAGAGAGAGAGAGAGAGAGAGCGTGTGTGAGTGAGAGCATGTGTGAGAGAGAGAGAGAGAGAGAGAGCGTGTGTGAGTGAGAGAGAGAGAGAGAGAGAGAGAGAGAGAGCGTGTGTGAGTGAGAGAGAGAGAGAGAGCGTGTGTGAGTGAGAGAGAGAGAGAGCGTGTGTGTGTGAGAGAGAGAGAGAGCGTGTGTGTGTGTGTGTGTGAGAGATAGAGCGTGTGTGTGAGAGAGAGAGAGAGAGAGAGAGAGCGTGTGTGAGTGAGAGAGAGAGAGAGAGAGCGTGTGTGAGTGAGAGAGAGAGAGAAAGCGTGTGTGAGTGAGAGAGAGAGAGAGAGAGAGCGTGTGTGAGTGAGAGAGAGAGAGAGAGAGAGCGTGTGTGAGTGAGAGCGTGTGTGAGAGAGAGAGAGAGAGAGAGCGTGTGTGAGTGAGAGAGAGAGAGAGAGAGAGAGAGAGAGAGAGCGTGTGTGAGTGAGAGAGAGAGAGAGAGAGAGAGAGAGAGAGCGTGGACACTGTTCACTCAGGAGAAGCTCCAGCACAACCACCGCATGTAACTTTATACAAGATTAACTTGTTTGAAACACGCTGAATTATATTAACATTTACTATCGAACCATTATTTTACCAATAAACATCTAAATAAATACATCTCTATCGAAATTAATTATTTATTATCTCTGCAAGCGATCGCAGTTTGAGTAGTTCTGTGTAAATACATAGATAAACCGCGCTGTCAGCAGTTTTCATAATCTAGAATGACAAAAACATTTGAATTCTGACAAAACATGCCAGTTGAGCAATGCAATAAAATAGGCCTACAATGTTTTGTTTGTTATAGCTTATTTCAATATTCCAGAGAATATAACAGCTTATGAACCTAAAACTGTAGTTTAAAATGAAGTTGATATTTTGTTTGAGTTTTCGGTCTTTTCCTTATAGGTTTTAAATAAGCCTGTAAGTGCCGTGCGCGTTTTACTTTGACTTTAATATTAGCAGCAATTCGGCATCAAACAGTGTTTAAAATAAAAATCAGCAAATACTGTGGAACCAAATAAATGAGAAACGAATGTTTTTTTTTAAAACATTATCACTTAGATCAGGGGTAATAGATCGTATCCACCTCTCTAGTATTCTGTGTTTAGGAGGAGAAATACGGTTCTCATGGCGCTGTGAATACAGACTGAACGGCGGCTCAAAGCCGCTGTATGAGAACATGATACACAAACTACTGCTCTCGCTGGATAAAAGAAGCCAGTGTCACACTAGTACACACAAGTTTGGATGGGCAAGTTTTGTAATCAAGGTAAAGCTGATTACAGTGACATGATCGTGCATTAGGCGCGCGCTGTGTCCGTTATAAATGATGCGCAAACGAAGCGTGTATGCGCGCTCTCGATCACTCATATTTCTGCTTGAATACAGCTCAGTAGGCTATATAGTTGAATACATCTCAGTATATAGTTGAATACAGCGACGTGAATAGTGCATAATAATAAAACACAATTTTATTTATTATTATTAAATTAATGCAACATAAAGATACATCACAACAAGCCTTTTTAATTATTTATTTAATGTGTATTTTATCATTTATTTACTTTTCACTTGGTAGATCTCGGTGAGTTTTCTCCTTGACTTAGATTAATGTCAGACTCAGAAGTCAACAGGCTAAAAACGGGTGCTTTTACATTTCATTTTGAAACTCTTCCGCATCTAGTCTTGTCTGTGTCACCTCATGTCTCTCATCTTGTCTATCTCACTCTTCTTGTCATCTCTTCACGTGATAAATGAAATCTGATCTGTGATGTAGAGGTCTGCGCGGGACTGTTTTTTTAGGTTTTATTCCGCACTCACCCGCTCCCGCGATATATTCTGTTTGTTCACATTTCTGATGAAAGACAGAGATAGGCTAACAAATAAAAGTTTAATCTGCACAAAATTGTATTTATTTTATTCGTCTTGTCAAGAGTCTTGAATTTATTGGCTGAAAAATGTCAATAAAATGTTGCTGCCAACACGGAATAAAGTTTCACAGAGAGGAAAAAAGTTATACAAAAATTGTTATCCCTATTATAATTTGTTTTGTCAGGATATAATTCGTTTATGCTAACATTCAGCCTACAACACAATAGGAAAAAAATGTAGGTTTAGCCTAATAGCTATTTTATTAGTCTTGTCAAAACACTAAATTAATTTAACATCTTGCTGTTAACACAGTGAAAAGTGCAGCAGAGAAAAAATAAATAAATTCGACACAGTCTGTCATTTAAAATGATAGGATAAGCATAATACAAAAAAAGGGAAAGAGAATTGCACGTGCTTCAAGGACAGCGGAGTAATAAATCTGGTCGGGACAGCCGGCAATGCAGACCTAGACTGCTGTGATGCAAGACTCTCGTTCGTCAGCCGCGTTCAGTTTTAATTTTAGTGTCCTCTATCTGAACGAATTTATTTTTATTACTATAAAAACAATCTAAAGGACGGTGGGGGACGGTGCCATGGTGAGCAAGTGATGTAAAAGTGTTGCGGCTTAACACCAGTATAACCGTCGTCACGTCTATCACGGCAAGCCTACTTCACTCTGTTATTTATTTACTTTATAACAGTAAATAAATATCGGTTCTGAATATCGGTTATCGGTTACATAAACGTATAAATATCGATATCGGTATCGGTTATAAAAAATCAATATCGGTGGATCACTAGTCCGAAGTTTCCGCTTGAACCCCTTTTGATGGTGCACCAGCTTACGAGACTAGGCCATAACAAACAAGCAAAGAAATGGTAAGAATAAACAAACTATGCGTTACTCTACTCCAACATAAAGTATAAATAAAGTCTATTAAACCAATACAATGCTATCGTGTCTTCTTTGCTATAACAAATTTAATTAAATACATAAATCAAACTGATCTGCCTGAGGCTGTGTGATAATGTGATCTTGATAAAATAAACTTGATTTACGGGTTTCTAATGTTTCTGCAGTTACTAATGTTTTTGAAAGTTACCATATCTTTTCACAAGAGAATGAATCGTAAATGATCAAGGACAATTTTCCATTTAAAGAATGTTACACACAAACCATCCCAATATCTGCCTATTAAAGTGTGTGTGAGAGAGAGCGAGCGAGCGTGTGCGTGAGTGAGAGCGTGTGTGTGTGAGTGAGTGAGAGAGAGAGAGAGAGAGAGAGAGAGCGTGTGTGTGTGTGAGAGAGAGAGAGAGAGAGAGAGAGAGAGAGAGAGAGAGAGCGCGTTTGTGAGTGAGAGAGAGTGAGGGTGTGTGAGAGAGATAGAGAGCGTGTGTGTGTGAGAGTGAGAGAGAGTGAGGGTGTGTGAGAGAGAGAGAGAGAGCGTGTGTGTGTGAGAGAGAGAGAGAGCGTTTGTGAGTGAGAGAGAGAGAGAGCGTGTGTGAGTGAGAGAGAGAGAGCGTGTGTGAGTGAGAGAGAGAGAGCGAGCGAGCGTGTGCGTGAGTGAGAGCGTGTGTGAGTGAGAGAGAGAGAGAGAGCATGTGTGAGTGAGAGAGAGTGTGTGAGTGAGAGAGAGAGAGAGAGAGAGCGTGTGTGTGTGTGTGAGAGATAGAGCGTGTGTGTGTGAGAGAGAGAGAGAGAGAGAGAGAGAGAGAGAGAGCGTGTGTGAGTGAGAGAGAGAGAGAGAAAGCGTGTGTGAGTGAAAGAGAGAGAGCGTGTGTGAGTGAGAGCGTGTGTGAGAGAGAGAGAGAGAGCGTGTGTGAGTGAGAGAGCGAGAGAGAGCGTGTGTGAGTGAGAGAGAGAGAGAGCGTGTGTGAGTGAGAGAGAGAGAGAGAGCGTGTGTGAGTGAGAGAGAGAGAGAGAGAATGTGTGAGTGAGAGAGAGAGAGAGAGCGTGTGTGAGTGAGAGAGAGAGAGAGAGCGAGCGTGTGTGAGTGAGAGAGAGAGAGAGAGCGTGTGTGAGTGAGAGAGAGAGAGCGAGCATGTGTGAGAGAGAGAGAGCGTGTGTGAGTGAGAGAGAGAGAGAGAGTGTGTGTGAGTGAGAGAGAGAGAGAGAGCGTGTGTGAGTGAGAGAGAGAGAGAGAGCGTGTGTGAGTGAGAGAGAGAGAGAGAGCGTGTGTGAGTGAGAGAGAGAGAGAGAGCGTGTGTGAGTGAGAGAGAGAGAGCGAGCATGTGTGAGAGAGATAGAGCGTGTGTGTGAGAAAGAGAGAGAGCGAGCATGTGTGAGTGAGAGAGAGAGAGAGCGAGCATGTGTGAGTGAGAGAGAGAGATAGAGCGTGTGTGTGAGAGAGAGAGAGAGCGAGCATGTGTGAGAGAGATAGAGCGTGTGTGTGAGAGAGAGAGAGAGCGAGCATGTGTGAGTGAGAGAGAGAGATAGAGCGTGTGTGAGAGAGAGAGAGAGCGAGCATGTGTGAGAGAGAGTGCGTGTGTGAGAGTGTGTGTATTTACCATGGTCTCATCAATCGGGTAGCTGGTTTTATCTGGAAAGATACATGTGGAAAGGCAAGAAACAACCTTCACCACCCCGAACTCCTGAGATGCCTGCAGCACGTTGTCATTAATAAACACATTATTCCTCTGAAAACAACAAACAAATATGGTTAATATACAGTTTAATAATTCAACATTAATAATTTAATATCTCCATTGTTTTTAATGTTAATAATTACCCAGAAGTCCAGGTTCTGTCTCATGTTTCTGAAGAGTCCTCCCACCATGGCGGCCAAATGAATGACGTGTGTCGGACGATGTCTCTCGAAGGCTGCTCTCGTCTCTTCAGCGCTCCTAAAGCAAACATGTAAATATATTTACCATGCATGTGACACAAATGGACAACAAGCAATAAGATAAAAGATTTCTGTAATCCTAATAAACTAAATCAGTTGTGTCCAAACTTTGGAATGATGGCTATATTTAAATGACGGTATGGTGATATACTGTATGTCGTTGCGATTATATCAAATAACGGACTTTTCTATTTCGTCAATAGAGCAATATGAAAATAAACACATATTGACTTTATGATATGAAGAAACTGAGAAAAATAAACACGCAGATCAGGTAGGTGAAATCACTTTATCTATCTATCTATCTACAGTTTCGCAATCATTTTAGTATATCTTTTCAAGGGACAATACTATAGAAATGAAACTTGGATGTATTTTAGAGTAGTCAATGTACAACTTGTATAGCAGCAAATATTTAATGTCCTCTGAAAATAACGCAACATACAGCCATTATTGACAAAAAAGCTGACAACAAAAGTGAGTACACCCTAAGTCAGTGGTTCCCAACCTTTTTTTTCTCTCACACACACACACACACACACACACACACACACACACACACACACACACACAATTAAATAAACAAAACATATTGGTTGGATAACTACAACACAACATGTTAACTACTAACATGTATGGCATATTGAAACATTTTAAATTATAAACCTTACATTTCATACTTAAAACCATTTATAAGAAAAGAGATGAGTCAAAATGATGAATGATTATATTATTGTATCAGATTTATTTTTAACATTAGGTAATTTTCATCAACCGGCTAAAATTTACAGCTGTGCATAAAAAATTAGGTCAGATTTTTGCGTTGATTTAAACAATAACGGGAGACAGGCCAAAGTGGGCGAAGATAAAAATCGTTGTCATTATTTTATCTTTCTCATTAAAAAATATGAACAAAAATACACATTACAAATACACATAATATAAAAATAAAAAAAAACAGTGTTTTATTTCCAGGTACAATGGGTATATTTTGCAGGAGAATTCAAGAAATTGAATGAACAAATATGAAAAACTATATAGACTGATTCCTAAAGCAACTGTAAGTTTCAAGTTTTTCAGTCAAGAGTAGCGAGGGATTTTTCTCTTGCGTTTTGTTGTTTAATTAACGTTAAAGGAATAGTTCCCCCAAAATAAAAATTCTGTCATCTGTCTGTCAATTCTGTCATAATATTTTATTTTTGTACCATCATTTACTCAAAAGTGTAGCGAGTTTCTTTCTTCTGCTGAACATAAATTCTATTTTTAAGAACATGGAAAACCAAACAGTTTCTGGCAGGCACATGCACAGGTAGGGCTCAACCTGTGCAGAGCACGTGCTCTTTTCCCCCATACACTCCAAAGTGCCCTTTTTTGGTGGTGGCGGTTTTTTCTTCTTCAATAAATCATGCTATAAATCACTCTTTATTCAGCCTACCGCAGGTTGAAGCAACCTCATATTTAGCTCCTGGAATGCGAATTTACCAGGGGAACCTCGCCCAACAAAAATTGTATCGCCTTTCTTTTTTACACATAGACTGAATGTGATTTTTAATGGGCGGCCCCCCTCGAAATGCGATAGGGCTAGTTTTGAATAGCAATTGGGAGGGTTTTGTTGTGAAAACCTGGCAAACCTGCACAGCAGCTGAATGACTTCGTTGCAACGCTAAATATCTTGTTGTTTCAATAAGTGTACAGTGTTTTGTTTACGCAAGAAACACTATGTCTATAAAGGCT
This sequence comes from Schizopygopsis pylzovi, assembly GCA_027422435.1. NCBI lineage: Eukaryota > Metazoa > Chordata > Actinopteri > Cypriniformes > Cyprinidae > Schizopygopsis > Schizopygopsis pylzovi. The sequence goes on along the minus strand of JAPDDL010000035.1, from coordinate 48,379 downwards.
TATATTTTATGTATTTGAGGTCTGAGACAGGTGGGACCCTAGAAAGAGGTGTCTATCATTTGCCATCTTAGTCATACACTTAAATAGCCTGTGCATACAGAAAGTAGCAATTCATCTTTAATCAAATTGGATTTTGGCCAAATGTATTTTACACTTTGTAACCTGTTTATGAAAACGTAATGTGATGCCACCATTTTAATAATGGAAGAAATGCACATTTGCTGGTCAAAAACCCTGTAACTGCATTTGAGTGATCCTTATCACCTATATTTCTTATTTGAAATTTCTTATTTGATTTATGATTGCGGATACACTTAGTTTGTTAACATTTAATCACATTATATGGTTGCATGGTTAATGTTTACCCTGTTAATATGCACGCTAGCTTGTATAAAACATGGTTTTACTACAGTAATGTTGTAGTAAATAAAAAAGCTAAAATATTACAGAATCAGATCACTGCGAAATCTTTATATTTGACCTTGCAGATATATAGAATTAGGAAGGGAGAGCTCTGGCACAATTCAAAATTTTCACTGCAACTGTACTTTTCACAATATTTTATTAATTGCATGGCAAAAACTGAGAGACTGAGGAGGAGCTTCTTCCCTCAGGCCATCAGGCTCCTAAACACAAACTCAGTCTCATAACATCAACATGACTCCATTTAATAATCACTTAATAATCAGTAAAATATTAATTATTCTCTACCATTCGTATTGCTGCGATGTAAATACCCTGTATAACCTGTTTGCACATTCCTGCTTATATTATCATTTATTAAGTCTACACTATACTGTCCTGCACATTTTATTTTATTATTTTTTACTTCATTTGTTTTCCATAGCTACATGTATGTATATTCTCTTGTGTTTGTATTCCATATAATTGCACTGTCCATGGAGCCCCATGTTCGTAATCAAATGTTAGAGTTATTTAATGGTGGATCTTAAAGCTGTTGGGAATCAAAATATTGATTTAGAAGATGATTAAAATGAGATTAACGGTATCAGATCCCCAATATGAGTGAAAAAGATGGTGAAGCAGTTGATCAAAACGCTTCCGACAGATAACAAAATATGCTTTACAATACATTATTACTTTGTAATAATCAGGAAAGTTTTATACTATTGGGGCATACAGAGACATACAGGAAGTTGGTGTAAAGTTACAGTTATCCTTCTTGGCATCAACAGGTCATTATTGTTATTACTTACATAAAAATGCACTTGTAAAATGTAAACTACATGCTTGCTAATAGTTTAATGATTGTGTCGTATAGCTGTGTGATGTCTGATGAGTGTTTGACCAGCAGCTCTTACAAAAGATTGGCATCTTTGGATGACAGGAATATCCATGTTTCTCCTTCTCTCCCTCCGTTCTCCTCTTTCACCACCCGCTCTATCGCTCGCCCCACCAGCCCACTGCCCCCCGTCACCAACACACGCATCGGCCCGACTGACCCGTCCATCTGAGAGAGAGAGAGAGAACATGTCTGATGAGCATTTCAGGGGTTAACACATGTGCATATGTAAATCCATCTACAGTGGTGGGCAAAATTATTAAAATACTAGTATTTCCAGCAGCTAAAAATGGTTTGAATTCAGTTATTTCTATCTTTTGCTGTAGTGCGTCGGTAGGAAATATCAGTTTACATTTCCAAACATTAATTTAGTCATTAATTGTAATAATCCAGTGAGATTTGTGTCTGATCTGATCATCATCAGTCTGTCTGGAGTGACATGAAGAAACTGAGACAGACTAAATCCACAATCAGTTCTAATTCTAATCATTTTGGCCACCATTCATCCATCTATACAGTCTTAATGTGCGTTCACACCAGACGCGAATGACGCGAATCGCGCGAACGATTTACATGTTAAATCAATGCAAAGACGCGAAATCCAATCCGGCGGCGCTATTCGCGCGCGAATGAGGCGGCGCGAATTGAGCGTTTTTTTCGCGCGATTCGCGCTGTTTGCGGATATTTGCGCCGCGTTAACCAATCAGGAGCTTGCTCTAGCAGTGACATCATTACGAGCGGAGGCAGAAAATCCGAAACAACAATGGAGGACAAAGTAATCGTGGTTGTATGTGGGTACCCGGAGCTGTATATACATCTTCATACTTTTACAAAAACAGGAACACATTTTGCAACGAGACTGGAGCTGCCTGCAGAAGCCCCTCCCATGACGCGAATTCGCGTCTGTTGTGTAGTGAATTTCACGCGCGAATGGCGCGAGTAAACTCAAAATGTTCAAGCGTCCAACTTCGCGCGAACAGCGCGATTTATTCGCGTCATTCGCGTCTGGTGTGAACGCACCTTTACTGTATTCACACATGTAGTGTCCTAATAAACATGTTATTAACGTTACCACAGTTCTCCGTGATATGTTTAATGGCACTAGAGCGGCTGTTCTTTGTTACTGTACTCCCTTTTTAAAACGGTGTCATGATATTGTCATCTGGTAAGTCGGATTTCCATTGATGCTCCATAGCTACACAATAGTATATTTCTATGGCTATAACGTTACTTGATTTCCGTTCCTCCCTTCAGCTCACAATACACCGCATACAGCAGAATCTGTCCGAGGCATATCAAGTTAAACATCGATACACCCTTTATTTCAATATGATATCACATCAGTTTGAGGTGTCAGCTTACGCAATGGAGCATGACCACAAAACACACAAAAATATACAAACACATGCTGGATTTACATCTACATGCTTTGGAATAATTTGTCATGTTCATCAATTACGCCATAAAGCATTAAACAAATCACGGCACAGACGTAATACTCAACGAACGAACTTTATAAACTCTTTTAGAGCTCAAATTCTGACCAGCTGACCTTGAAGTGTCTGACGATCAACGCAGTAATAGTACTGTCTATGCTAAGTTATGCTAATGCGTGTATGAACTCTGTTCACGGTTGATAAAATCAGAGATTTAACGTTAACGTTACCTCCTCTCGGTCACTGAAGTCAAAGTCCGTTTGTTGTAAACTCGGTTCACTCGGCCATATTTTCATCGCCTCCGAGCATGCAATATCAACTCCGGTCTGCTTGAATAGGGAAATACTTAAATGCTAACAACTTTTTGCGAAGCTAATTTAAATGACATATTTCTAAGCAGCAATACAATACGAAATACGCTGCCCCATATATTGTACAAGCGTAAGTTTCCGGTTGGTCCGGTCAGTGCGCATGCGCACCGTTTAGTGCCCTTTTCAGGACACTGCTTGTTTCTATGGAAACCGGAATTTATAAACGCAGCTGCGGTGACGCGTGAACTAAGCGGTTCGTGATTGGATCGTACACGTGGAAGGCGGGACGTATTCTGATTTATCCCACGTTGCAGTTAATCCCATTGACAGTAATACGAGTGAACGGTCTTTTGTACAGCGATGTAAAGAGATCCCATCCTCCGCCGCGGAGAAAGTACACTTGTTCGAGATGAACTACACTCGCATGCCACTATTGGATTACATTTGTGCCAATTAAAATAAATGCAATTTTTCAAGAAACATGAAAATATAAATTTAAACTGAATAAAAGTTAACTGAAACTGAAAAAAAAGTAACAATTGCGGGAAAAATCTTTGACTTCGTTTTTAATAGAGAATGGGGATCCAGGTCACTGCATGCTTTAGATCAGGGGGTTTTAAACTGTGGGTCCAGAGTGGGACAAGGTGGGTCGCACAAAGTCACTTGGCTGCAGCTAAATCTGCGTTTCAATGACATACAGTTCAGCCTAGGACGGCACGATATACCAACATTAATTACGAATTGAGATATTGCTTAGTGCGATTTTTGAATCACAAAGGCCGCTATTTAAAACATGAGTTGCGTGTTTTAAAGCGTGGACGCGCACAAGCTGCAATAATAGAGATGGTCTCAGAGTGACGGTTCATTAAAGAGTGTTGATGAGAAGAAACTCGCTCACTTCACTGCGTTTGTCTGAACTCTGCACTGTCTATCTTTACTGAGATATACTGTATATTTTCAGTGTTTATTTAAAACGAGACACATCTGTTCATTACCCTTGTGCACGGAGGGGGTACGCGAACGAAATGCTGAATTTTGGCAGTCATTTAATTCTAACTTAAAGTAACATTAAACCCGAGCATTTGTTTCTTACAAGCAAATGCCGTTTCTAGTATAAAAACAGGAAAATGGGAGTAGCGTAAACAGTCGAATAATATCAAATGACCTCATCTTTTGCGACTGCATCCACAGAAGCAGCGTGCGTATAACAGGACGCCCGTTAAATATGCTGCTGTAGCAAATCGTGCTGTTGTTCGTTGTGTCTTTAAAGTAGATTTGTAGCACTTAATAGCATGAAGAACACATAGCCTATTGATGGACTGTGTAGCGGCCCCTCGGATTTATTGATCAAGACGCAGAGAGTTTCAAACGGGTGTCGATTTATTTCTTCCTCTCAACGAGCACCATGCAGCACAGTACCATGAACACCGTGAAAACTACAGAATAAAATAGAAAATGCTTCTATGTAGTTTCACAAATAATTTGCATATAAATCACGTTCACATATTAATCATGTTTACACCCAATACAAATCATTTTAACTAATAACCAATATGAAATGAAATGTGTTTTTAAGCCTTTATGATAAATAAAATATCACATGCTTTTTGCACATGCACGTCATTTTAAATGACTTACAATGCATTATGATTGTTCACAGAAAGAATATATTGTTTTTATATTGATGACATGTGGAATTAACCCATAAAGAAATGAAGTAATGACATTCTCTTTCCGTAAACAAAATCCCTTCTGATAATAATACACACATTTTTTGCACACATACTGCACATTTTTCCTTCATACCTCATTCCGCTCTCCAAGGGCGCTAATCAAAGTGTTTCTGCCATCATCTAGCATGCTCTCTCTCTAGCTCGACACACTCTCACAGTTCAGAACTCATTCTTCCGACGACGCGCGAGCACCACATTGTGAAGAGAGTGTAGCAGGAAGTTTAGCGTCACAAAAAAAACATTAGAAGAAAACGGCGCTCTTTTCAAAATAAAAGCACAGACGAGGAGACACTGTAGAACTACAATCTATTAACTCTTACATGTTATGTTATGTTAATAAGTCTTATTAACATATAAATATAATACTTTGCAGGAGAATATTAATGCAATTTATCAGACATTTACAGACTGTACATTGAGATCGATTTAAGAAACCCTCGTTGATACAGAAACACACTGCGAGTTATTGTTTCATGTTCAAAATACGAGCAAGAATGCAAATTTCCCTGAATATCCAAACGATTGCAAATGTGACATTTATTTTAAATTACAGTTCAACAACAAAAAAGGTAATATTAAGTGAATATTTTACATTTTAAATGTAACCTACATTTTAAAAACAATATTGTCAAAGTTGTTTTGTTATATTTTACAATGAAATAATAACAGTTCCAGTGAAATCCGCAACAGAACTGGTGTGTCTCTGGTGTGTCGGTGTTTCGTTAGTGAAGGAATCTACAGCTTTAAACGACTCGGAGAGTCAGTGATTAATAATCCATTCATAACTACATCCTTTTGCTTCCTGACTGAATGAATGAATGAATGAAGTGACGCCTCGCGCATTAAGATGTTGACTTACCGCCACCTACTGGCGATTTTAAAAGTATCACTTCGTTTTTCCATCATTTATTGCTTTATTTATTGTATTAATAATAGCCTACACTTAATGGAATGGTAAGAATATGACATAAAACATGACATGCAATTAATAAGGCTAGAAAAACACTACCTAAAGGTACAAAAATACACCTGTTAATCCATTTAAGGTGGCAAATATTGTCCCGTAATGGAAAAGGTGTGACAGTATTAAACAGTAATTGCAGCGCGGATTACAGTATAGCTGCACCGGAGTGAGCATGTGTAACCCCCCGGGTCCACTCTGCCACAACTCGTCGGAGCGGGTCTCGAACCCGGGATTCCGGTGCGGGAGGCGGGCGCTCTAACAAGGAACGCCAAAGGCTACAGCCTCTAGCGTCAGTCGCTAGAGCGCCTCTTTTTGAGGTCAGGAGAGTGAGGTTTTACACACAGCCCTTACTGGCATAGCTACATCCGTTACACATGTTTCAGTTTTTATGGACATATTTCATAGACTCATTAACGTCTGTAAATTAAGAAAATAAATTGTAAGTATTAGTTGGGAAATGTTAAATTTCTACTATAAAATTAAATCGTTATTTTTCTTAATTTCCGCCATATTAAACTTTTAATTAAGAATAAGCTTACAGTCATTTCGATAGTGTTTTAGTTTTTTTAATCTTAAATATTTTGGTGGGTCTCGAAATAGACTATACTTGTCTAGGCGGGTCGTGGAATGGAGAAGTTTGGGAACCCCTGATATAGGTCACGCTCAGGAGCGCACAGTGTAAACACGCCAATCACCACAGAAAAAAGCCGCCCGTTTACTATTAATATTTTCTGAAAACCATCTTACATACTCTTAGAATAAAACGGACTAATATGTAAATCTCTTTAAATAAAAACATCGCTCTGTGGTTTGTTTTAGAGGCTGCAAACAGAGGCGTCATGCCCATTCAAAGTGAGTGGGGACGTGATTTTTGAGCCAAGTGGATTATGAATGCTGCTTCCAAAAGACAAAAAATAGCCGAGTAATATTTTTTTATATTTGATACAACCACATCGGCGTGATTAAATCGTTTAGTGCGTCATATCTTCAGCTGCTAAATTAAAATCTGCATTCGCTGGCTGGCGCTGAGCCAGATACAGATGCGTTTTTACAGCACTGCGCATTATAACCAATCAGACACGATGCTGTTGAGCTTATGAATGCAATGGCCTATCAGAGGCCTTCAGATCGTTAAAATGCCGGCGTTTTCTCCACTCTCTCGCTAACTGAAGACCTCTTTCTGGCTAATTGTCACAACACAGTGCAAATGTGTGTACGAATCTGTAAGTAAGATATTAATTTCATCGTGTAAACAGCTTCAGTAATTTTTAAGGATTGTTTTTGAGAGTGCTTGAACTAGGCTGTCAGTTAAAATGTTCTTTGATAATGTAAATGTTCTTTGCTCTCTTTCTGTACAATGAAAGTGTTATGATTATAGCCTAATTTGCAATGTTTTTATTCACATTAACTTTCAATGTTAAATTCACATTAAATATAAAGTCAGTCGTATTAAAAATGTTATGGCATGACACCATACCTGTCAACATTTGGGTACCAAAATCCGGGAGACCTTTGTGTGGGTGGTACACATGAGTACATGCATAATAAATAATTATTAATAAAAATAAGTTATAACGCGACTCGCTCGTGTTTCTTTTTTATTATTATTATAACTGTTACATACACACACACACACACACACACACACACACACACATATATATTAGGGCTGTCAATCGATTAAAATATTTAATCGTGATTAATCGCATGATTGTCATGCGTTAACTCGCAATTAATGGTAATTAATCGCACATTTTTATTTGTTCTAAATGTACCCTAAATTAATACTTTTCAAGTTTTTAATACTCTAATCAACATGGGCACGGACAAATATGGATGCAAATATGGATGCGCTGAACAGAAACTGAGCAGACGCGGAGAGAGAGAGAGATGTGTGTGTGCGCGCTGAACAGAAACTGAGCAGATGCAGAGAGAGAGAGAGAGAGAGAGAGATGTGTGTGTGCGAGCGCTGAACAGAAACTGAGCAGACGCAGAAAGAGAGAGAGAGAGAGAGATGTGTGCGTGCGTTGAACAGAAACTGAGCAGACGCGGAGAGAGATGTGTGTGCGCGCTGAACAGAAACTGAGCAGACGCAGAGAGAGAGAGAGAGAGAGAGAGAGAGATGTGTGCGCGCACGCTGAACAGAAACTGAGCAGACGCGGAGAGAGAGAGAGATGTGTGTGTGCGCGCGCTGAACAGAAACTGAGCAGATGCAGAGAGAGAGAGAGAGAGAGATGTGTGTGTGCACGCGCTGAACAGAAACTGAGCAGACGTGGAGAGAGAGAGAGAGATGTGTGTGTGCACGTGCTGAACAGAAACTGAGCAGACACAGAGAGAGAGAGATGTGTGTGTGCGCGCACTGAACAGAAACTGAGCAGATGCGGAGAGAGAGAGATGTGTGCGTGCGCTGAACAGAAACTGAGCAGACGCAGAGAGAGAGAGAGATGTGTGTGTGTGTGCGCACGCTGAACAGAAACTGAGCAGACGCAGAGAGAGAGAGAGAGAGATGTGTGTGTGTGCACGGTGAACAGAAACTGAGCAGACGCGGATAGAGAGAGAGAGAGAGATGTGTGTGCGCGCACGGTGAACAGAAACTGAGCAGACGCGGATAGAGAGAAAGAGAGATGTGTGCGCGCGCGCTGAACAGAAACTGAGCAGACGCGAAGAGAGAGAGATGTGTGTGCGCGCGCTGAACAGAAACTGAGCAGACGCGGAGAGAGAGAGATGTGTGTGTGCGCACACTGAACAGAAACTGAGCAGACACGGAGAGAGAGAGAGATGTGTGTGTGCGAGCGCTGAACAGAAACTGAGCAGACGCAGAGAGAAAGAGAGAGAGAGAGAGAGATGTGTGCGCACGCTGAACAGAAACTGAGCAGACACGGAGAGAGAGAGAGATGTGTGTGTGCGCGCGCTGAACAGAAACTGAGCAGACGCGGAGAGAGAGAGAGAGATGTGTGTGTGTGCGCACGCTGAACAGAAACTGAGCAGACGCGGAGAGAGAGAGAGAGATGTGTATGTGTGCACGGTGAACAGAAACTGAGCAGGCGCAGAGAGAGAGAGAGATGTGTGTGTGCGCACGCTGAACAGAAACTGAGCAGATGGAGAGAGAGAGAGATGTGTGTGTGTGTGCGCGCGCTGAACAGAAACTGAGCAGACGCGGAGAGAGAGAGAGATGTGTGTGTGCGCACGCTGAACAGAAACTGAGCAGACGTGGAGAGAGAGAGAGAGAGAGAGATGTGTGTGTGCGCACGGTGAACAGAAACTGAGCAGACGCAGAGAGAGAGATGTGTGTGTGCGCACGCTTAACAGAAACTGAGCAGATGGAGAGAGAGAGAGATGTGTGCGTGTGCGCACGCTGAACAGAAACTGAGCAGACGAGGAGAGAGAGAGAGAGAGAGAGAGAGAGAGATGTGTGCGCACGCTGAACAGAAACTGAGCAGACGCAGAGAGAGAGAGATGTGTGAGCGCGCGCTGAACAGAAACAGAGCAGACAGACGAGAGAGAGAGAGAGAGAAGATGGAGAGAGAGAGAGAAGAGAGAGAGTAGAGAAGAGAGAGAGAGAGAGAGAGAGAGAGGTGTGTGCGCATGCTGAGAAAGCAAGACCTCACACTCGGGCGGCAGTACCGGCGATTCTCGGAGACTAAATAAGGTTTGGCCGCATTTTTTAGCGAAAAAAAGTCCCTAAGGGGTCAGCAATGTTGCTAAGTTGGCAACACTGTGCATCTCCATTTCTCCAACTATAGGTTGGGCCACGGGTCAAACAGAAAATATGCACTGCGTTAATTGCGCGTTTATAAAATTAGTGCCGTTAAAAGGAATTTGCGTTAACACGTTATTAACGCGTCAACTTTGACAGCACTAATATATATATATATATATATATATATATTAGAGGTGGGCATAGATTAATTTAAAATCTAGATTAATCTAGATTAATTGGAATTAATCTAGATTAATTTTGGAATTAATCTAGATTAATCTAGATTAAAATGGCTCATTTGAATTCTGCCGAAGGCATTCAGAATATGTGTGCTACCCAAATAATGACTAAAAGTAAGTCTTTGAGAACGGGTTTCTCTGAATAAAAACCCAAAATGTCGTTTTTTGTTATTATATTGAACTGAAAGCCATCTTATTATGCACAGTGTTGCACAGATTAAATTTCATGTATCATCCATGCTAACACATCTTTATTTTTTTATTTTTTTGACATTTCACTCTCTATAGATATATTTTTCTATGTACTGTACTTTTTAGATATATTCGAGTTTCGAAGTTTCTCGCTCAAGTTCACATGAGACCTAAAGCGCATCCTGTTTGCTAAAGCGCATCCTGTTTGCTTAAAAGCGCAACGTTTCGTTGTTATTCTGAGTGCACACAAATAAACGTAGAGTCTTTACAGATTCGAAAGATGTATTAGGCTACTTTTATCTGTATGACCAAAAATGACGGAGATTTTAAGAGCAAGTGAACGCACCGGAGCCTGTCCTGCAGCAAACGCGCTTCCACACAAACACTTCAATAGCGCACATTTCTCTAGGTTAACATCATATTGAGCGGCCATGTAAAGTTGCTACTACATACATCTTTCAGATGAAAAGCCATATGAGGTTGATGAATGATAGGTGAGCGTATTGGATGTCCTGCCCGAGTTGTATTACCACACAGACCAGCCGTTAACAATCTGTCCATCACGGACTGCGAGCCTCTAGTTCGAAGACTCGTTCTCGCCCCCTACAGTGCAATTCGGCTAGGTATACATCCGCGCTAAAATATCAGGGTGAAAGTCATCATAGCTTGCGTAGTATAGACCCAGCTCCCAACCCAACTTTGAGAATAGATTAACGGCGATATTTTTTTTATCGCCGATAAGAGTCTCACGTTAACGCAGCACGTTAACGCCGATAACGGCCCACCACTAGTTATTTTACATCTGATTATTACATTTCTGTAGCGTACCTGAAAATATATTTTAGACTAAGCTGAAAAGCACTGTTTATTCGCAGCATTTTTAGATTTATGTTCAAGTTATATATTTTTGGTTGCATTTGTGAGTTAATAAAAATGAATATGGTTGTTTGAAATGGGTATATAATATCATAATATCGATCGATATACTCCTGAATCGAATCGTAATCATATCGTAGAATTTTTCGAGGTATCGGCAAATATCGTATCGCTGGGTATGAGAATCGATATCGTATCGAATCATGACGAACCATCCGATTTACACCCCTACATTACACTAATGAAATTTTACTTAAGTACAAGTAAAAGTACCAGTCTAAAAATCTACTCAAGTAAAGGTTAAAAGTAGCTCATTTAAAATTTACTCGGAGTAAAAATTACTTAGTTACATTTTAACAATGGGAGGGACGAAAAAATGGGAAAGACCAAAGGTGTCAAAATCAGTTCCTGGAGGGCCACAGCCCTACACAGTGTATATATAACCCCAATTAAACACATCTGATCCAGCTAAACTAATCATTTAGGCTTGTTTGAAAACTACATGGTGTGTGTTTGGAGCAGGGTTGGAACTAAACTCTGCAGGGCTGCGCAAGAATCGAAGTTTGACGGGACCACTGGGATATGGGCCTATAAATCTTACACAACAAGTTGTTTTTAATTAAATGCGAATCAGTTTAATTAGAATAATAACACTAATTTGAGCCTGTTACCAGGCAAATTAAATCAGTAAGTCAATTCTAAATTCATCTTCTGCAATGCAGAGGAAACACAGAAACTTCATCTGAAGTGGCCTCGATGTATTTACACACTGACATGAAATTGGCATCTAGCCTGCAGTTACAAATGCAGAAATAATGTAAAATGTGACCCTGGACCACAAAACCAGTCATAAGGGTCAATTTTCCTAAATTGAGATTCATACATCATCTGAAAGCTGAATACATATTTCCATTGATGTATGGTTTGTTATGATCGGACAATATTTGAAAATGTGGAATCTGAGGGTGCAAAAAATCACAATATTGAGAAAGTCTCCTTTAAAGTTGTTCAAATTAAGCTCTTAGCAATGCATATTACTAGTCAACAATTTAGTTTTGATATATTTACAGTAGGAAATTTACAAAATATCTTCATGAAACATGATCTTTACTTAATATCCTAATGATTTTTGGCATAACATTTGTTTTATATAATTTTGACCCATACTATGTATTGTTGGCTATTGCTACAAATATACCCCAGCGACTTAAGACTGGTTTTGTGGTCCAGGCCAGGGTCACAAATGTTGAATACTCATATTAAATTATATATAAAAAAAAAATCTAAAGATATTTTACATGTTAAATTAAAACCACAAGTAGGTGTCAGCAAGTCACTGATAAGTGAGTCATTGCGAGTGAACCGAATCATTTAAACGGTTAATTAATTCAAGAACGAAACACCTCCATTGCTCAGAGTCAGAGACGCAAAACTGTGTATGGTGGCTGTGTTTGGAATTATTTTTGTTGTCGAAATAGAGCAAAAACAGGCAATATGGTGTCTAAAACGCAAGTCTCTTAATTAACTTCTTGTTTTTTTAACTGTTGTAAAAAAAAACTAACAGGCCTATGTAATCATGCTGATTTGTGGAGAAAAAACAGCATTCTTCATGTGATGTTGACTTACTATATGAAATTATATAAATATATACATTTTCTGCCCCTATATCTTCAATTTTGTGATCATTCTAAACGCATTTTAACAGACTGAATCATGCAGTGAAAGAACTACATGCTAGAAATACTAGATTTCACAGCACACTGTTTAGAGTGTTTTGTTTGGTTTTTGGCAAAATACTGATAATGTCAAATCGCACATCGTTAAAACAACAATTACTATATTATCGCAGACCGTGCACCACTGTCTTTTTGGCTAATTTGTCCAAAACCTTTTGCTAAACTGTTAAAGCTTCATACTAACCACCAATGCAATGATGCAAGTATTTACCTTATATTACCTCTACATGCTTGCGAAGGGTGATGTCGAGATTGTATGAACTGCTAGTTCGGTCTCCCGAGGCAAACACAGCTTACACTGCATAATAGAGCATAAATATGGCCAGGGGTTCACTTCATTTCCTTCGAGTTCAACTTCAGCAGAATACGACGGGGTTTGGTTTTCAGCTGGGTCTGCACCATAACGCCTGTCTTGTCCGTCTGCATCTTTCTTGTGATTTTAATTTGTTCTTCTGCCCATTATTTACTGCAGTAGTTTCCAGGGAGCGAGTTTAATTTTTTTTACTCAGTAATTAATGTGTTTTAAAATGTAGCGAAGTACAATACTTCACACAAAATATACTTAAATAAAAGTAAAATTACAGATTAAAAAAATTACTTTAAAAAGTAAAAGTACACAAAAAAGCTACTCAATTACAGTAACGCGAGTAAATGTAATTCGTTACTTTCCACCTCTGATTTTAATGCAACCAAATTCTCAATAAACTGTTTTTCTTTATATATTTTACTGTTTCTGTTGTCAGTCAACGGAATAAATATGAAATAGTGACTGAAACACAGCCCTTTAACCAGCTCTCCCTTCCAAGAATTTAGTCTGCACAAAAATCATAATTTATAATTTTACTGAACCGTCGTCTGATGAAATCAAATAATACACACAAAATAAGACAAGACAAAGACTATTCCTGTGCTGTGACTTCGGCTATATTTGCATGTAAAATTAGAGAAGCAACATAATATCTGTTTTAACTGAACGGGGCTGCTCGTCTCAGATGCTCACTGAACAGAGCAGATGCAGAGAATGAGGTGCGTGCGTGCTGATCTCGCGCCGTTGCGGAAGTACCAGCGATCACAGAGACTCGCTAAAGTTTGTCCAAGAAGTCGCTAGATTTGTCGCTAGTCGCTTTTTGGGAATAAAGTTGTATATAGCGACAAACTAAATATAGCGACAAAGTCACTAAGTTGGCAACACTGCATACACAAATGAATGCGCATGCTCGGCTCATTACTACACCAATAAGATTTGCCGTGTTATAAACCAATGAAATTGGGGGTGGGCGGGGCGACTCGTCCAGATTGCACTCTGGAGTACTTGGGCTAAAGGCCAAAGTATAGTTCACTTTGTACGCGTACGAGATGGACAGTGCACCCCCAGGTTTTTACTTTGTACGCACAGGTCGCACATGCGCATTAAACCCTCTTGCAGTAATTAGTTTATCCGCAAGGTGGAAACGCTGCCGTGGGGGTATCGATTCACAAGCTAGCCGAAGAAAAACAGCATAAACTCACCTCCAGAATAAGTTTAGACACTGTCCGGCTTCCCAAACGGTAGCTTGTAGCAATACTTGTACTTTTAAATGTTACGTACTAATACCTACATACCTATTTTCTCAAAGCACTTGTACATTCATAATTCTGTCTATTTATTGTCTATATTATTAGTATTGTAATTCATTTTATTACCTTAAATGATATGCATGTCTGCACTATGTCTGTACTTTCTCTACTGGAAGCTCCTGTCACCAAGACAAATTCTGTGTATAAACGCACTTGGCAATAAAGATCTTTCTGATATTTAAAATGCATTTTGAGGTCTACAGTAAAAAGTGATCAAATTTGGGATTTTGATGAGGCAATATATAACTGTCCCATATAAAACTTCACAGGCCAGTTAAAAAAATACATACATATATACATATAGTGAGACAAAGTGTCTCATTATATAAAGGACGCTTCAGTAAATGACAATCGAATAAGGAGCTGGATTCAGAGTCATACTCCATGAACTGCTTTAACAAAATCCAAAACTAAAGCTCAATACACCTGCCTTGAATTTATGCACATAGTATTACGCCATTAGCCAATTTCAAGGCGCCATCTCAGGATTCTTTAAAGCAGACATAAAGCTATGATTTAGGTAGAAAATATATAGGCTGCATAAGATTATAATCTGCTAAGAGATTAAATAATCATAACCATTGTGTCGGTTTGTGTGTGTGTGTGAGTGAGTGTGAAAAGATCACAGTAGTCAATTAATCCTTTGAACTGTTTAATAAACAACGTTCAGCTCGACCGTAATGTCCAGAGTAACCTTTGACCTCAGAACAAAAGGAGGGTGAGGGGGTTTATTAATATGATACATAAATACAGTAATAATACCATGAGCGTAAACCTGTGACGAGAAACATCTCTGCATACAGCACAATCTCCCATAATCCTGTCTGTCGTGTTGTTGTGTGTGTGTGTGTGTGTGTGTGTGTCTGTCTGTCTGTCTGTCTGTCTGTCTGTCTGTCTGTCTGTCTGTCTGTCTGTCTGTCTGTCTGTCTGTCTGTCTGTCTGTCTGTCTGTCTGTCTGTCGTGTGTGTGTGTGTGTGTGTGTGTGTGTGTGTGTGTGTGTGTGTGTGTGTCTGTCTGTCTGTCTGTCGTGTGTGTGTGTGTGTGTGTGTGTCTGTCTGTCTGTCTGTCTGTCTGTCTGTCTGTCGTGTGTGTGTGTGTTGCTGTCTGTCTGTCTGTTCTGTCTGTCTGTCTCGTCTGTCGTGTGTGTGTGTGTGTGTGTGTGTGTGTGTGTGTGTGTCTGTCTGTCTGTCTGTCTGTCTGTCGTGTGTGTGTGTGTGTGTGTGTGTGTGTGTGTGTGTGTGTGTGTGTGTGTGTGTGTGTGTGTGTGTGTGTGTGTTGTCTGTCTGTCTGTCTGTCTGTCTGTCTGTCTGTCGTGTGTGTGTGTGTGTGTGTGTGTGTGTGTCTGTCTGTCTGTCTGTCGTGTGTGTGTGTGTGTGTGCTGGACGCAGGTCACAGTGCTCTGCTCATGGATTTTCTTCCCTTTTCATCAGACATAGAATCATATTTCATATCATATCTGCTGTTTTATAATTTTTTTAAATCTAAATTTTTGCTAATGGATGAGTTTTTAGATCCAAACCTAAATGCTCCTGCAATCAAATACTGTAGTAACTATTTTGTTATCTTCTTTTCTTTATTTGAGCTTATATTTGTATTTTTTTTACACATTGTTCTGTACAGATGAGGACGTGAACATGTGGCCATGACAAATCAGGTGTGCAGAGATGAGGAGACGCCAAACATACAAACATCGTCGTCTGTCAAGAGCACATCCAGCTCATATTTCACCTCAAAATCCAATTATAAATATTTAGAAGGGCCATTATATATATATATCTTTCTTAAAATGGTCATTTTAAGGGCCATTTATTTATTAATTTTTTTATGGAATTTTATATATATTGTTTGTGGCTTTTATATGTTAAATTAGTCATTTTAAATATTATGTTCAACTCTCAGAATCCAAATAAAAATATTCAAAACAATATTTGGGCCATTTATGGTCATTTTAGGGCCATTTTTTTTTATTAATATCATGAAGATATGTTCAACTCTCAAAATTTCACTTAAGAATATTCAAAATAATACTTAGACCATTAGGGTCATTTTTAATATCATTTAAATTTTTTATTTAATATCATAACATTATGTTCTACACTCAAAATCCAATTAAAATATTAAAAATAATATCTGGGCCATGGTAATTTGTATGGCCATTTGTATATATTTTTTTTAAATCATGATATTATGTATTATATATAAATGCCCCGATATTTTATATGTATATATATATATATATATATAACATTTTTGGTCATTTTTAGGGCCATCTTTCAATATTTTTTTCCAATTAATTTAAATTAATTATATATATATATATATATATATATATATGGCCCTTTATTTTCTTTACACAAAGTATTTTTAGGAACCTTTTTTTAATAAAAATGTTATATCATGACACTATGTTCAACTCTCAATTTCTCTCATTTAAGTTCCCAAACTCTCAAATTCAAATTCCCTTTTTTTTTGTGGTGAAATATAACCTGGCCACATCATCTCTCCCTCCATTATTGTCTGTCTCTCTTCTGTCTCTCATCGATACGCCTCCTGGAGGCAGGAATGGGCATCGAGTATCAATATTGTGTGTTTGGCAGTGTGATATAGATCATTACAAGCACCAAACCAAATCAGTGTGTTTGTGAGTAAATGAGGCCGTTTGGATGCTTGTGTGAGCATATGTGAGAATTTAAAGGTGAAGTGCGTAATATTCTGGATGTTAAACACTCTGACTCAACAATTCATTATTAAAGTTCAGTGTTTGCGAGTTCAGAAAGTGATTTTTTCACAATTCACCTTTACCGCAGGTAGTTCACTATGAGTGGCACTTGTGTTGTACCATTTCAGTGAGACATACACAATAGTGTATAAAACAACTGTGATAAATGAACTCATACACTCACTCACTCACACACACACTCACACACTCACTCACACACACACTCACACACACACTCACACACACACTCACACACTCACACAGATTGATGCATGTGATCAGTGAGGACAGATGTTTCTATTTCAAAAGGCAGTACAATACTTACAAACCCTTATTAAAATAAATAACAAATAAATTAATCATATAAAATCAGACAGAACGGTCTACAAGTCAGTCGAATTAGAAAACAGAAATGAACACATTCGGCACATACATGCACGGTAGAAACCAAAGCAGGACAGTCACTATCATGTGAGGACGGATGGGTTATCTATTCAGAAACATTCAGAAATCATGGGGATGGTGGATTTGACCTAAACGCTGTGGAAGGCGAGCTCGACTGTGTCATGTACAGGAAGAGGCTTGTCGAGGAGGTTTGCACGGGTGATTCATGTATGGGTGTTAGGTGTGAATGCTAACATGTGTGTTTGTGCTATAGCACCCCGTCCATGAAGCTGGTGTCGAGGTGCTGGATCAGAACGCGGATGAAGCTCATCTCTTTCCTCGTGTTTTCGAAGATGATGCGCGGGTCGTCCGACTGGCAGCGCAGACAGTTTGGAGCCATCACCATCGCCAGATTACTGACGTCCATCTTAGTCATGGACACACTGGAGGCTTGAGCAAATACCTGTGATGGAAATCAGACAGATCTCTTCATATCTCTTCATAGTATCGTTTTGAGATGAAAGATTAGTTTGACAGACAGACAGACAGACAGACAGACAAGACAGACAAGACAGACAGACATAGAGAGACAGACAGACAGACAGACAGACATAGAGAGACAGACATAGAGAGACAGGCAGACAGACAGACAGACAGACAGACAGACAGACAGACAGACAGACAGACAGACAGACATAGAGAGACAGGCAGACAGACAGACAGACAGACAGACAGACAGACAGACAGACAGGCAGGCAGGCAGACAGACAGACATAGACAGACAGACAGACAGACAGGCAGACAGGCAGGCAGATAGACATACATACAGACAGACAGACAGACAGACAGACAGACAGACAGACAGACAGACAGACAGACAGACATAGAGAGACAGGCAGACATACAGACAGACAGACAGACAGACAGACAGACAGACATAGAGAGACAGGCAGACAGACAGACAGACAGACAGACAGGCAGGCAGACAGACAGACAGACAGACAGACAGACATAGACAGACAGACATAGAGAGACAGACAGACAGACAGACAGACAGACAGACAGACAGACAGACAGACAGACAGACAGACAGACAGACAGACAGACAGACAGACATAGAGAGACAGACAGACAGACAGACAGACAGACAGACAGAGAGACAGACAGAGAGACAGACAGACAGACAGACAGACAGACAGACAGACAGAGAGAAAGACAGACAGACAGACAGACAGACAGACAGACAGACAGACAGAGAGACAGACAGACAGACAGACAGACAGACAGACAGAGAGAAAGACAGACAGACAGACAGACAGACAGACAGAGAGACAGACAGACAGACAGACAGACAGACAGACAGACAGACAGGAGGTCAGTCAGACCTGTAGGAAGCGGATGAGGTAGCAGAGCACCAGTTTGTTGATATGAGGGAGGTTGAGGACGACGCTGACAGCAGCCGCAGGACTGTCGTAGTTCATGACACACTGCTCATAAAACTCATGAGGAATCACCGGCTCCTCCAGTTCTCTGTACCAGAGCTTCAGCAGCGACGCTAGAGAGACAGAGAGAGACAGCTGAGGTCAGAGGTCACAGGACACAAGGGTGTAGAATTTAGTAAACATGTCCCTACTAGGGGTTGCACCGACTAATCGACTTTAATGCTCTGCCGCGACGCTTTAAGTTGACTAGTTGCTGGTCCTATAGAGGGCACAACAGGACAAGAAACCTCTGAAGGACGTCCACATTTACGCTCCGTTTCCAAACAGTTAAAATTACAAATAAATGCATACTCTGAAAGCTCTCCACAAGACATGTGTGATTATATTACTGGAAGCTCGAAATTGAAGAGAAGAACGCATGTTTTAAACAGTTTATTGTACAGGAAAGTTAATCGCCGTTCTAATCTAATGCGCTGCTGCACTGTAGAGGTCTTTACGGGTCCACAAATTCGTAACCGAACACGAAGAGACCTGTAAATATGCTACACGGAACCGACCTGGACCCGTATTTTATTTAAAAGTGGGACCCGAACCCGTGCAGACCAAAGAAATGCCTTAAATGTATTACCCGGACCCGACCATTATTCGAAAGTTGGACCCGAACACGGCTGGGAAGACACAGACCCGACTGCACCCGTCCCGATCGGCACTATTGCACAGCATATGCTAGTCAATAAACAAGTTGCGACAAAAAATAACGTTTTGTTTTAACTACTGTTAGTAGCCCTTTCCCTGACCGCGATGCATACAATCCTCTTTGCCAATACATTTCCATCCATGTAAGGCTGTTCCTCTCTCTTGCCGACTGAAAGAGCCTTCTGAATCCACTCATTAGTCCAGCTTTAAAAGTCTACTTGCTGTCACGGAGATTTTTTTCCCATCTCGAGTCAACTTCGACTGTTACATTTACCCTTTTGAACTACAATAACGATACTTTTTGTTGGTTGTAATAAGTAGTAGTAGTAGTAGTAGTAGCCCTTTATTGTCACTAGTACAAGTACCAGCGAAATTAGCCATCAACCTGTCCATACATACACAACATAAATATGACAACGGGGTAGACAGAACAGGAGACAGGGTATTTAGAAAAATACAGCTTTTACATGAGGAGAGAGAGGAGGAAAAAAAAATTTTAACCCCCAGACTATGCTCCATTTGGAGTACAGTCTGAGAACAGAAAAAAAACACCTCAGCACAAAAGCACATATACCATAAACACATGACATTGCAACAGGGGGAACATATCCAGCTCTGGCAAGCAGCCATCCGGTCCAGTGCCATTTATTTCGGCGCCGGTCGCAGACCTGCTCGACAGGTGGCGGTACAAAGCGTTACAGAGGCAGTTGAATGGGGGAGGGGAGTAATGTCTGTAGTCGGGGAAGGGAGGGAGAGAGTCCCACTCCATCGCTCTCTCAGGGTAGTTATCCAGACGGCCTTGGCCAAGGCGCCGGTACGGGGAGCCAGAAAAGATAAGATTCAATTGTTGTGACTTTGGGGCGAACAGCTGCAAACTACCGCAGCTCATTCTCTTTGTCCATTCTGATCTCTGAAAAGTTTCACTTCCAAAGCTGCGAGTTTCATCATGATGGTATCCATATTCCGGTTTATAGTCTCAGTCTCATTGCTGACCGCTCTTCCCACGGCTTCAATCCAAACGGGCAGCCTTGTGAGACTTTGGACAGCTGTTCCCGTCTTCTGAATTTTTCGATAACCCAGGGTAAAGCCTAATCCAATCAGCAGAATACCTGTTATCATGGTGCCGAAAAGGTAGATATCCTCAGCGTCCTCAACGGAAAGAGCCGCCAGACACACGATTTGCCACTTCTCCCATGCATCCCTCGTATATCCGGCCGCGAACGTCCCGTCAGGACAAACAGGTTCCCCAGAACCCAGACTTCTCCTTGAGAAGATGGTATCAATCGCGCTGAGAGACCAGTTGATCAAATCCATAATTTTCTAGTTTGGAGAGCCGTGCAGAGAGAGTCTCTTCAATAGATGAGACGAGACAGCAGAAGCAAGCAGGGAGGAAAAAAAGGGTAGGGCGGGGAGTGAAATCTAAGCGACTACCTCTGTTGAGTGCCAAACGAGAACAGACTCGGAGCATTTTTTTTAGCAAAAACCGCACATAATTAGAAGTTCGTTACACTTTACTGAGTGTGTGTTCAATAACAGGTGCATCTCTTCAGTTTTGTTTCAGCTTTTTTTTTCTTCACATCACCAGATCGCGCGCACAGAATCATTCAGCGCCGAATTGTATTGTCAACACTGTTCTGTAATTTCTCAATAAAATAGCTTAGAAACTGAAAAGTTCAAGCATATATTTCTTAATAACTAAATCCCACAGCTTCACTACTAGAAGAGAGATGCTGCAGGTAGAATTAATTCACACACGTAATCGATCTCACTAATAGGGATGAGCATTTTAAGCAAAAGTAATATTGGATAATCGCTGGGTATTATTCCATTACTATTTGAAAATCGCACCCCTCCTGCACGCACGCACGCACGCACGCACGCACGCACGCGCGCGCGCACACACACACACACACACACACACACACACACACACACTAGACTATTCTCTATCTTAACCCAAGCCAATTAACGGTTAACATATGATTGCTGAAACATATTAATATAACACAACCGAAGGAGGCATTTATTAACAGAACAGTCCGTCGATTATCAACTGCTCATAAGGCTAGGACATTTCTATTTTAAAAAGGAGCATGAACATTCATAGCATTTAAAATATATATATAAACAGTTTGATAAATTCATCCATGAATATTAGGCTTAAAACATATTGTGAACAGCCTGAATGACGGCACTTATGAACATTAATTTCATTAATAACAATCTTCATAACGATAAACTATTTCCTATTTATTTCCTATTTACCTATTTATTTTCATATTCATTTGTAATAAAAAAATGTGTATGTTTGCTCGGGAAGAAGACGGGAGCGCAATTTGTTCCCAATTAGTCCGGGGTAACTTTTAATTGAAACGAGGGAACGAATATAGAGCCCTGCAGCTTTTCAGAATTCTCCACCGAGTCCGCCCCCTTATTAATTAAGAAATATGATTGTAACATTTTATGTTTGTTAAATTTAAGTTTAGTTTTTTTTTAAATACCAAGCGGCCAGTGCAAGACAGTGAGTTGCATGTTTGATCAGTTTATCCTTCTCAAATAAATAACTAGATTAATGTCATAATATTTTAAGAATAAAGTAAAAATTAAGATAATAAAAAAAACATGTTACACTGCGTGAAGTTAAAGTGAAAATACACCTGTATAGTATTAAAGTCTGTGGCATCCAATCTGTCATTCTTCATATTTAGCACGAAAAACAGCACAAATCTTTGCATATTGGCGGTAAATGTTTATGGTCATCAACCAGTGGAATATTACATTTTTATTCTTTCAACAAATAACAAATAATTTGAATGCAGCGAGTTCGTAATCATGGCTTCGTAAGTGGGAAGGCGGCAGAGAAGCGCTCTCGAGTGCATCGTTCTGTTAACTCTGTGGTTTATTATTTTGAGTCGTTTAGGACGCGGTAAGACACGGCCCTCTCACAATATATTGCTTAACAGGTCTTAACACCTCTTCCAATCAAGCCAGGGCCAGCTAAACGAACCGGGCCCGAGCGATCATATTAGTCAAACGAACAGGGCTTTGAGGATCAGACGCTCTCGGGCACGGTTCAAAAGCTCAGTGTGTGAGTACACCTTTAGAAAATAATAGCACAACCTAATTGATATTCTATAATTAGATCGACTAATCTAATATTCAAAAATCATGACCCGTCTCTACTCACTAATGCATTCATATGAGTGTAATCTGTATCTGCTTTAGAACAAGCAGAAATCTGCGAGAACTATAACGACCCAAAGAGAAAGAACTGATAAAAATAAGCTGTTATAGGAGCAATAGTCATGTGGGCGGCGTTGTGTCATATTTCATAGCTGTGCACAATGTCACAGCTCCAGACTTATTTCATTAATGACGTCATCGGCGACTAGTCGACTTCAACTCGACTTTCATCACATAAAAGTCGACTTTAAAAAATCTGAAGTTGCTCATCCCCTTGTCCCTACCAATATCCAGCCACTACTAAATTGTCCCTGGCAATTATTTTGATCAAACTATTAAATATATGTGTATGTAACAACTGTTGTTGTAATTTTGTCTGCATCCGAAATAGATCATAGCATTGATGTTATCTGAGAAGTTAAAGAAATATGCAAGAAAAAGGCCCACTTTCAAGAAATACATGTGTGGAGTAAGAACATAAAAGAGCCGAAGTGTCTCTTTAACTTTATGCTGTTCTGCTGTTTTGTTCTGCATCTGCTTCTCAAATTTGCCCTTTTTACATTGAATATCACTCTATAGACTAATACAATCAGATACAACAATAATTGTTCAAATATTTATTACAATATATACTAGTTGTAAAGAACATTCACTTCACTGGTATGTGACGACTGAATGCTTTCATCTCATTTCCTATTGAACTCAATTGCAGTGGCCAAAATGTACCGTTTTTTTCAACTGCTTACACACTAAATCTTTCTTCACTGGCTGCTCGCTGTCCCTGCATGACAAAAACTAAAACATTCTGTCGGCACCTTAAGTGCGTCTGCCCACCGGGAAAATGCCCG
>JAPDDL010000035.1:17500-20000 GCA_027422435.1 Schizopygopsis pylzovi | reverse complement strand
GAAATTGAAATAAAAACAAGATAGAATAATATCTAAGAAGAACAGCACCTCCGTGACTAGACACATTACAGCTCAAATAATACACAATGTTAAATTCATGTAAATGTTTAAACAAAAACACCATAATCAAGAATCTGCCATAGCAAGTGTTTAGTGTTAAACGACACAACCTGACAGAAGCAGCAGCATCTAGAAATGAAGCTGTGAATAACGGCAGATTGTTCAGTGTGGGACGAGCAGCCACAGATCACCAGGACTGTCCTGATCGGGGTTCAGACCGGACTTCATCATTACCAGCGCTTCACTGATGCCAAGGTTTAGTCCTGACCACGACACCGAGGGATGGACTGATTCTATGTGCTCTCATTATGAGCCGAATGACAGTTTCACATTCAATTTTCACATAAAGTCTGACTTTGTGATTGGGATGGTTAACCTGGGAGTGTGTTCGCAGTTGTCATTTCAAGGGGTAGGTCTTGTGTTGGGGAATGATCAAGCAGGTGGCCAGGTTTACCTCAGACCTATGCTGATGAGCAAAGGCAGTGATGCTATCGTTTTCACTTAGTCTCATCTACCTTTCTTGCATGTGCAGTGGCACACCAGCAGGTGGAAAAGTGGAGACAGTGTTGACCTTATTGACTCACCCTGGCAAGCCCCTCTGAATATCCCAGATGTAAGCAGACTTAAGGCCCGTACACACCGGGACGAATATCGGCGCGCGTTATTCGCCAGCATTTTTCAACGTGTTTTTTGTGTTCACGCCCAAGCGATTTTTGCTGACGATGAGCCGAGTGAACATGCAAATTCATTCCCTGACATTAGATGGCGCTTAATGTAAAACAGAAATACCCCGGTACACAAGGTGGCGCTGCGCAACTTTACGCTTCTGACACTCGCTTGTCACTCAGAAGAAGAGAGCAAGTATTTACGCGCTTGTCAAAATCATACAAAGAAAACATGGATATTTCAAGTAGTGATCGACCGATATTGAGTTTTTAAAACCGATACCGATAACGATTATTTGCATGTTTATGTACCCGATAACCGATATTCAGAACCGATATTTATTTACTGTTATAAAGTAAATAAATAACACAGTGAACTAAATCCATTCTTCACTTTCAGTCGTCTTAACAACAACAAACTGTTGACAATTAACATTCTTTCACGTACAATTTAATCTTCAAATTACAACAATAAAAACATTTTATTTATAAAAAGCATAATCAACAACACTGATATTAACATTTAACAGTAAGCAAAATAATGTCTAATGTTTTCAAATGGAGAAAATAAAGGACAGAAGTCATATAAACTTCATTTTAAACTAGAGTTTTAGGTTTAAACGCTGTTTAATAGACTAAAGAGTGAAGAATAATTCACTGAATAATATTCTCTGGAATATTGAAATAAGATATAACAAACAAAACATCGTATTTTATTGCATTTCTTAACTGTTTTATCAGAATTATTAAAATGTTTTTGTCTAAATTATGAAAACTGCTGACAGCGGTTTATCTATTTACACAGAACTATACTCAAACTGAGATCGCTTGTGGAGATAATAAATCATTAATTTAGATAGAGATGTAATTATATAGATGTTTATTGGAGAAATAATGGTTCTATAGTAAATGTTAATATAATTTAGCGCGTTTCAAACGAGTGAATCTTATTCAAAGTTACATGCGGTGTGTGTGTGTGTGTGTGTCCACTGCTCCAGGTGTGTGTGTGTGTGTGTGTCCACTGCTCCAGGTGTGTGTGTCCACTGCTCCAGGTGTGTGTGTGTGTGTGTCCACTGCTCCAGGTGTGTGTGTCCACTGCTCCAGGTGTGTGTGTGTGTGTGTGTGTCCACTGCTCCAGGTGTGTGTGTGTGTGTGTCCACTGCTCCAGGTGTGTGTCTGTGTGTGTGTGTGTGTCCACTGCTCCAGGTGTGTGTGTGTGTGTGTGTGTGTGTGTGCCCACTGCTCCAAGTGTGTGTGTGTGTCCACTGCTCCAGGTGTGTGTGTGTGTGTGTGTGTGTGTCCACTGCTCCAGGTGTGTGTGTGTGTCCACTGCTCCAGGTGTGTGTGTGTGTGTGTGTCCACTGCTCCAAGTGTGTGTGAGTGTGTGCCCACTGCTCCAAGTGTGTGCGCACTTGGATGGGTCAAATGCAGAGAACAAAATTTTACTGCTGGTTATACTCTGTATAATTATGTATGTAAAAAAAAAAAAAAAAAAAAAAAAGAAATTAAAAATCGATTTTTTTTTTTTTACAAAACCGATAACCGATTATGGTAAAATGCTTAAATATCGGGAAAAATATCGGTAAACCGATATATCGGTCGATCTCTAATTTCAAGCACCAGTAGCTCCAGCAGCTCCATCTTGCCTTGCATCTTCTTTGTCTTCTTATTTCTTCCCGGCAGTGTAGACGCTACTCGGCGTATATCTTCTCCGTCGTTACGTATGTGTGCTCGGCAAGACTGTTTTGTGTTTGAGCGCCCCCAAGTTGTGTTTT